>JAOBRH010833529.1:0-22646 GCA_027575125.1 Umimayanthus parasiticus | reverse complement strand
CCCCCATCGCCCATACTCCTTTAATACACCTGGAATCCCGTGTTTGTAGAACACCACTTACCCTGTGCTGACGGTTTAACCCTGCAGGACCAAGCTCAAAGACATTGCTCAGGCCAAAATGAATGTTGAAAGAGACCTAGAAACTGAGAGAGCTACAGTAACATCGCTGCAAGAGCAGCTAGAAGATCTCCAGAGCGTTGGCCAGGCCAAGAAGGTAGTGGAAGAAGAATTAAGAACTCTGAAGGAAGAAAGCACCATCTCTGGCTCCTCACTACAAGAAAGAATCAACGCCTTAGAAGATGAGATCAGGGTTACAAAGGAATCGAACCAGGAAATGGCTGCCTCTCTTCAAAAACAAGCCAAAGATCTTCAGAATGCCAGAGACTCCATCAAAACTATGGAAGATGAGCTCACCTCTGCAAACACTACGAACTCGGGACTGAAGGTGGGTTTAATAATGTTGTGTTGGAATTAGTAAATGTTGGTTCTCTCTTGGGTTAAGTACGTGTTTAGGTATTTTTACCATGCCCAGATGTGTTTTGTATTACTACGAGAAATTTGTTGATGCAATTTGTTTATGCCTGTACTAGTTAAAGGAGCATTCATAGTTTATCTAGAAGTGGGCTATAGCGATTTTCGGTGGGTTTGGGAGTGAGGTCATTATACTTTCAACAATGGACAATTTCGGATGGGGGGTTAGGAAATTACCTGAAAAACTGTTGATTTAGTGTAAGTTGCATGTTCTAAATAACTTCTCACAGAACACATCAACTGCTCTTTCGGGATTTGTGTTTGTCACTGTCAATAAGGGGTAAAGTAATACAATCAACTGCTATAACTAATAAAAGTTTATTCAGATAAAATATAACGACTAACGTGCTTATTAGTCTACTAAAATTAACCAAAAGTACTTGCTAATGAAAACCACATGAACATAAACCTGCATAGAAACAGTTAATGTAACATCCTTAAATTTTTTGGTTAAATTTTCAGGCTGCGTTTGTGTCTATTAAACTTTACAGAAGTCCATTGTCTTTTGACCGTTCTGCTACTACTGAAATGAAGTCTGGGTATAAAATTCAGATTAAAGAACAGTTTTCCTTTTTTTGCTCTTGTCTTACAGCTTCAGTTGTCTGACTATAAAATCAAATTTGAAGCAGCAGAAAAAAATAACGAGGATAAAATAAATGAAGTTTCCAATCTGCTTGACCAGAAAGAAGCGAAATTGAAATACTTGGAGGGGAAAGTGGTACAGTTGCAGCAAAATCTCCATCTGGTTAATTCATCTGTTGGAGAGAAAGAACAAATGGCACAGTACTGTGAGGAACAGTTACATAAGAAAGATGAGGAAATCGGAGAAATTACCAGGAAATATGAGAGTATAAATGAGGAATTGATGTTGTTCTGTGACAAGTTTGCTTGCAAAGAGATCGAGTATTCTGACACACAGGTGAGCTCAGCCGCTGGAAATTAGGAATCTGGCAGCTGAGAATCATCTTACAACGGACTTCACCATACATAGCATACATTGATCATTGATTGCCATGTGTTACATTGCACTACTATTCGTGGCTGTGGAGGTTGCTGTGGGCAGCTTGCAGCTAAAACTGTCAGACACTTTACTGCATCCGCTGTCATTCACCTCAGACAGGTTGACACGCTGTCTCAATACAATTCAGTTTAGCTCGCACAAGCAAATTAGTAAACTCACAAGAGCAGTAGGAAATGCAGCGATATGGATGCGGTCTGTCAACATCTTTTTTTTGTGCCGATCATCAAGATTCTTATTGTTTATGCTTCTAAACAATTGTTGCCTCCATTTTGAATTCCATAACGAGTAACAATAAGCTGACTTCCATTGTATCAGATGGAATTGTCTTCCGTAGACATCAAATCATCTAGATAAAAGAAAATGCGCTTTCACTTTGAGTATAGTGCATTTTAAGGATACCTCACTCAAACACATTTGACTCTACAACCAGATGTTAATGCTGAACTGCATGAATTCGCGAAATAAAAGCGTAGGTATTCCTCCGACCAAACAAAAATATGTTTGTTTCAGGTTACCGCCCATCCCTAAGTTTTACGTCACCGACCCTAATTTTCTTATTGCCATTTTTGATATTTTACAATTGATTCTTTTCGCAGGAAAATGTTTTCAGTTTCAAGTTTATTTTTGTTACAACTTACATAAAAAAATTAAAACTGAAAACTTGGAAACGACTTGTTTTCACTTGTTTTTGCAACGTTCGCGCGCAGTAGACGTGTCAGCTGAGATCAAACTGTTAGCCAAAGAAAACTGAAGGAGCAACGAGCATTAATTTAGGTTTTGCTTGTCATTTTAGTTACAATTAATCTTATTGAAAACATGACATCAATTTAAAAATACATTTAAGGATTTCAGATTGACTATTTCGATCCTTTTAAAGTACATGTATGTTGACTGTCATCAGTTGTTTTCACTTACAAACGTAGATATACGAGTTCTGTTTTTATAAAAAGTACTTGAGGTAAATAAAATTATTTTAAAAAATAAAAAATAATCCTATCTACCAACCTACACTAATTTTAAAAAGCATGTAACCGGAAACACATTTTTTTGTTTGGCCTCATGTCTTTACCCTACTTTATCGACACACATTCTTACATGTCATCCATTTCTCAGCTGCCAGTGCTGTCAGCTATTAAAATGTTCAACAGTTGCCATGTTTATATCAAGTAACATCCTCTGTTAATAATAAATGTCGCTCATTTCACTTAAACGGTGGTCACAGTCATTAACATAAGGTGTTCCCATAATCATAGGTTTAAAGAGTGAGCAGTACACAGTTGCTGAAGAGTTATTTGTAGACAATGTAAGCCCTAAAACAACTGGTTAAACAGATTATAATGAAAGAATAGTGTGCTTTACAGTGTAAAAACGCTGACAAAAGAATAACAAACGATATATATTTATGATGCAGTTAAATTATCTCAAAGTTTAGTTGTATCTCATTAATGAGCATCATTTGCTATTTTTTAACTATCTTAGTTTATGTAGTAAAGTTCGAAAGTTTTATTGGATAACCTGCGTGTATGGGTTGGCAAAATATAGCTCACAAATCATGAGTTTTACTTCGTTATGTAGGGAAAAGATGGGTGGGTTAAATAAGCATTAGAAAGTACATCTTGTATGTCTGTCTTATATTTGTTTGCTTTTTACCCATTGTATGCAGCGGTTTCTGTGGAAACTCATTACGTTTCTGAGGTGACTGCTCTCATCTCTTTCTCCACAGTATCAACTGAAGCTCAAGGAGGCTTCCATTTCTACTTTATCTGAACGAGTAGAAGATCGCCAGTCACAACTTGAAAGAGTCCAGTTTCGTCTAGAAAATGCACAGTCTGACATTGATGATCTGCATGAAAAACTGAACCAAGCTGAACAGCAAAAGAACCGTACAGAAAAGCTGTTAGAGCATGAGGTCTGCAATCTGAATGAGCAACTGGAAAAAGCTAAGAAAGAGCGAATGGAAGAACTAGTCTCTCTCCAAGCCGATGCGGAGAAAAAGTTGACCTTGGACGAACTTTTGAATGAAAAGGATACCGAAATTACATCTTTACATGAGCAACTTAGTACAGCGAGAGAGAGTGATTTACAACTTCAGAAAAGTATTACTGAGAAGAACAAAGAATTAACTGCCTTTCATACCAAGGTGTTGTCACTTAGTGGCCAGCTGGAGGAGCTGGAAAATGAGTTGTACTCTCAGAATGAGTTGCTAAGCCATAAGGAAACTGAGTTAGAAGCAATGAGAACACAACTAATGGAAAACGTGGACGAGCTTTCGAATCTTAACGAAAGGTTCGTAAATTACAAGCAGGGAAAAGAAACTGAACTTGCTCAAAAACTTGAAGAGATTCAAGAATTACATCATATCGAGGATACTCTCGCCAGTGAACTTGGTGTTCAGCTGTCTGAAAAGGACAACAAGATTAAGAATCTTGAAGATAAGCTACAAGAACAGTTGCAAGAGTTAGATACTCTTAACAAGGGTATGGAGGGAAGACTGCAGCAGCTGACATTGGGCAATGATACCAAAGGTGAACGGATAAACGAGTTGGAGAAGCTGATTGAAGCAAAGCAAGTTGAACTTCTAGCATCGGTAAACGAACAAGAGTCGCTGGTCAAGAAACTTCACGACTATGAGCAAGATATCACAGAGAGGGACGAGAAGCTTAAACTACTGACAGAACAGTCAGTTAGTACTGCAGAAGAGCTGGATATGTTTAAATTACAAGAAAACGACCTTGATGCAAAGAATAAACGTGTTCAAGAACTGGAAGAAATGCTTGTGAGTAAAGAAGGTAGACTTGAACAGCTTGAGCCATTTGAGAAAGAGTGTTTGACTCTACAAAATCGAGTACAGGAAATACAAGGCGATGCTGCAAGGAGGGAAGAAAATCTACAGCAAACAAAAGAAGAGCTTGGTCTGAAGATTGAAGAAATAGAAGTATTGCAGAGTGACCTTGCTGAAAAGGATCGCCAACTTCACTCGATCTGGGATCAGTTGAACTCTACTGAAGCAGAACTTGCTAAAAGTCAGCAGAAACATCAAGAACACTCGGAGAAACTGATGGCCCTCAGTGAAACCATGGCAGTAAAAGAAGAGCTGCTGCTTGAAAGCCAAGTTAGAGCTGCTGATGCCGACAAGTTCCGTGATGAAGCTAAAGCAAAGGAGCAGCACGAGAAACAACTTGAAGAAGAGAAAATGTTGCTACGAGAACAGTATGAGAACTTAGCAAAATCATTCGAAGACATGGGGGAACAGCTTCAGAAGGAGAAAAGCAAACACGCAGATGTTGAGAAAAGCCTTAAAGACCACTACGAACCACTCCTTAAAGATCTGGAAGATAAACAATGTGAACTTGAAAGTGCCAAACAGCAGCTGATAGAAGAACATACAGCACGCGAACAAGGTCTTGCAGCGGAATCTCAGATAATTAAGACTAAACTCGAAGATCTCTCAAAATCATACGAAGAGCTAACTGCAAGATTGAGTGACAAGGAATTAGACGAAGAGGAACGATCAAACGAACAATCAGCCAGGGAACGAGGTCTTATTGAAGAAGGACAGATGTTCAGAGAACAAAATGAAAATCTGAAAAAACGCCATCTAGAAATTGAAGAGCAGTTGAAACAGAAAGATGCGGATATGCAGAATTTACTTTCCGAGCAACAAAGATTAGAAAACGAAAATTCAGCCTTAAAAGAAAAACAAGAGCACCTCCATACTGCAGCGCAAGAAGCTCACGAAAAATTTAACAAGGCCAAAAAACTCATAAAGCAACGTGATGCCAAGCAAAAGGAATCGGACGAACATGTAAGAACGTTATCAGATGAGTTGGCAGTTGCAGTTGAGAAGATAGCAGAAAAAGAACACAGTCTTTCACAGCTGAAGGAAGCAGTGGCCTCAAAAACGTTAGAAGCTGAAGTGATGAAAGGTATTATTTATTGAAGCAACTAGATTCGGTTAGGGGGGTACTGAGTCACTTTTCGCAAATCTTGAAATTGATGCCACTCAATTTGTTCAAAAATACTAAACATGTTGAAAAATGTGAAGAAACGCGCAAAAATAAGCAAGACGTTGATTATAGGAATCAGAAAGGAATCAAAAAGCACTCAGAAACCGCTGGGATTTGGGGGTTAACCATGGAAACAGCTGGTGGTGGTGCCAAAGGAAGCAATTTTGTTCTGAAATGTTGCTCGAAGTCGAAATAGCCTCTTGCACTATATCAGAAACCAAATGGCGATTTCTCAGAAACCAATCGTTATTTGTGGTCAGGGTGGGAGTTGGAGTGCAAATTGTCGGTAACTTAAAACAAAATATTGTCTTTGGTTGAGGTAAAAGAAACATTCTTGGAATTAAAGGTGATGTAGTAACTGTATTTCTGTACTTCCATCGGTGGGGTTGAATAATTTTTTGTTTTAAAAAAAGGTAAGGTCAATAATTTCTCTTCAGTCCCAAACCCAGACCCCAATATTGACCACTCCCTCATGTCGCTATAGTTTAGTTTCGGAGATTTTTTTAACAGATTCTTATTTAACTTCAAACCAGACTTGTAGGGTAGTAAGCCATACCATGATTGTAAAACACATCGGCAGTGCTTTCTGCTTTAATGTCAGTTTTGTGTTCTACAAATCATGCAAGTTCGTTTACTTTCTGTGCGGTATTCTTACTATTATTTATTTTATGTAAAAAGCAACTTTTCGGTGTTTAAGTAATTTAGTACATTACATTTTTACTGATCATCCAGTTAATGCTTCACAGAACTTGTATAAGAGCTCACGTCTTTGCTCATTCTACTAGGGCATCTATAAATATTGCTTAAAGAACCCCGTTCACCTAGGCGTGGTTTGTTATTGTTTTAGTGTATTTTCGGGTGCCGTGAAATTCACTTTGTTCAGAGAAAGTATAACCTGTTCCTGTTCTTGGTTCCATTTAACCATCGAATAGTCTATCATAGCGTTACTGGCACTGTTTGATAATTTTCACGTTCCGTGGAGTGGATGAAAACAATAACAAACCACGCCCAGGTGAACAGGGTTCTTTAATGTTAAAGATATCCTTTTTGTCTACAGTTTTAGAAACTGAGAAGAACAGGTTGGAAACATCTTTGGACGTGAAACTAGCCGAGCTACACTCGGCTAAGGAAATGCTACAACATCAGACAGAGAACATCTCTACTTTGCAAGAAGAACTCGAAAAGTCATCGCATCATGTTCATGATCTTGAAGAACAGTTGGGAAACCGAAGTCAGTTGTGCTCTGAGCTAGAACGACAGCTGGAAGTACAAAGCAAGTTTCAGTCTGAATTGGAAGTACGAAATGCAGAGATAGAAACGCTGCAAACTAGTTTTGATGAGAAGAGTGCTTCTTTGGAGCTCCTGTCCGCCGATTTCAACGATACTACTGCAGCAGTGGAAAAACTGAAAGCTGATTTTGCTGAAAAGGAAAAGAAATTTGTTACTGATCTAAAAGGCTGGAAGAAGAAGGCTCAGATACTAAAGAAATCAAACGATGTAATGGTAACAGATAACAAGAACATTAAGGAAGAATGCGAGTCGTTGAAGTCTCAGCTTGAGACAGCCTTGAAAGAAAAGCGTCAAACAGAAGAGGATAAGGGAAGGGTGGAGGAGTTGAAAAAACAGATCCAAGAAAAAGATCAAGTAGTTTCTGATCTGGAAGCGTTAAAGTGTTGTTTAGCTGAGAAAGAGGCTACTCTAGCTGCCTCTGTAGAGCAGGTTGCTCAGCTTTCTGTCAAAGAACAGCAGCAACAGAGTACAATAGATTCCTTGGAGCAGGAACGGCAAGTTTTGGAATCAGAATTAAACGAGATTTCCTCGGAAATGAAAGAATTTGAAGATCATAAGAAAGCTCTCGTTGCTGAAAATTCTGAAAAGCACTCCAAACTTGATGCGGCTGAAGCAGAGCTAGAGAACAAGAGCACGACCATATCTTCACTAACTGACGAGTTAGCTAAGACAAAGGCCAAGTTGGAGGAAGTGATGACTGACCATGACTGGGTAAAAGCTGAGGTTGACAACCTGAAGGAAGAACTCCAAGGGAAAGATACAGAGGTGAATATTATTATTATACATATATATATATATTAATGTTGCTTTTAGCTGTGAAAGATCTATCAATCAGAATGTCGAATATCATACAGGCAAAGTCTTACTTGAACTTACTAGCAACAGTGTAAGTGCAAAGTAGTTGATAAACAAATGGTCAACTGTTCTACTTGAAGCAAGTGAAAATTAGTTGCATACTATCTTAACTTTTTAAGCTGAAAGCGTAGAATAATATCAAAGAAACGTCTGATAAAATCTGTTGCCTAACCAGTAATGCATTCAGCTGCAGGTTTCTGTAAGTCTGTTTCAAGACCTGATTGTTTTTCAATGCTGTGGAAAGGTTATGCGATTACAGAAACTGAGTGACCAATCACAGTGGCGCTTTTCAACAATAGAATGGCTTCTTTGTTTGCTGCTTTCTTTGTTTGTTTGTTTAGTGGACCCAGTTTCCCTGTCACTCTCCAAATATATCTAGTAAGATTAATTGTACTTGTTGCAAATTTTAAATGATTTTTCTATTAAATCAGTTGCAGAAGTTAGTACAAGACTCCGCCGAAAAGGGAAAAGCACTAACAAAGGAGCAGGAAACCACCAAGTTAGAAATGGCAAACACGATCCGAGCTTTAGAAGAAGAACTTGATCAGACTAACAAGGAACATGCTGCGCTGCGGCAGGAGTTGGATGACAACCTGAAAGGTGAAATTGACAAAATTGTGATGGAGAAGGACTTAGAAAGAGCTAAAGCTGAGGAAGACTTTGCTAGCCAAGTAGATGAAATTCGATCCCATAAAGATGAGGTGATCCAGAAGTTGAAAGAAAAGTTGCGAGAGAAGGTTGAGATGAACAAGAAACTGGCAGCCGAGTGCAAGATGCTTGGTGGTCGGGTAAAGGAGCAGTCGAATGCTTACCAACTATCACTTGAGGAGGTTTGTGATAACTTTGTGGACAGTTGTGTTGGAAAGATCTAGTTCTAGGCTGCAGTTAACTCTTTTTCAGTACGGAGTGTGGCAAAATTGCATACTTGTTCCGTCAACTGTAAGATCTTATAGCTTTTGTAACTCCGCTGACCAGAGCTCAAAATGTGTGTGTGTTAGTGTTCAGATTTGAACCAGTCGCATTAACCTTAGATATATCGGTTATATGACAAAAATACTGAAATACAAAAATAGTTTCCAACGTATATGCATTTACTGAAAACCCTTGTTGTATTTTCATTATCCTACCAACATGTGCATCTTCATGAGACACTTCAGGATAAGGGTAGACCAACAAGTTTTCACTTTTGCTTTGGGAAGTAAGAATATTTCCACATAAGTTCTTATTTAACGTTTCTCGGCTGCTTAGTTTATAAGTCTGAAGTATTGTCTCGCTTTTCGCTTTTCACTTTTATGAGGTAGATAAGACAATATATATTAAGTTGTTCCTGACAGGACTTTCATTCTCAGGAGTTGGGTATCTTGACCAGACCATTTTATGTGTCTTGAATTGATTTTCCTTCACCCATTTGCTAACAGGATGTATATTTTCAAAATCATCCCCACTCAGACGTTAAATTGTCATCCTCTGACCTTAATTACAAATGGATTCTTTTTTTTAAATATCGTTACATATTATATATTTTAATCGCTTCAAACCCTTTTTGTTTCCAATTATCTAAAAAAAAATTAAAATAATTGTAACTACGATGCTGTTTCGCTATAATTCAAATTTTCCATTTTTGTGGCTACTGTTGCATATCAACAGTATCCTCTATGTCATGACCTTTGTAAGTGCGTAAGTAAGTTAATAATTTGGAGATGAATTCGGAGATAAAATGTTCGGAGATCAACGACTTTACCTCGATACTTCACTCATTGGTTGGTTCTCCCATCGAGTACACTGATAATATCCGATCATTAATTGGGTACACCAACATTATCTGATCAATAATCGAGTCCAATCACAAGTTAGTCTTCCAGAATGGAAAAATACGATCAGTAATTGGGTTGTCCTGGGTTGCAACTCGTCGATTGCTGCGTGATATCGAATATGCAGTGGGTGATTTGTCTTAGCTCGAATCTGATCAAACTAATAATTATTTGTACACACTATTTTGATTTTTGTAAAGGACCGCACAACTGGTTATTGTTCATGTTGTGCTGGATTGTTCGATTGTATCACAGGATAGGAAAAATCAAAGAAACTGGTAATTATTTTTATATTTGTTTATTCATCCGTTCTGGAGTTTCAAACATCACAGCAGATTATTTGCAGATTTTTTTCATCTATATTTGATAGATCTATTATAGAAACTAAACGCGTTCAGTGCTAGTGAGGAGAAGCGAAATTTAAATTTGTCACGATCGCTTGCCAAGTAAGTTGTTACGTAATTATTCAAAATCTTTTGCAGTCTGCTAATTGCGTGAATGTCTCAAGGGATTTTAAGTTGTTTTCCCAACCGTGCTTCCAGTGACAACAAAATCTGGAAATATGCCTCCAAAATAATTATGAAGTAAATTGAAACAGCCTGTAGAAATTATAATTTTGCCCAGGAATGTTTTCTCAATTGTCCATAAAACGATCTCATGCAAATGTTCACGCTTGGTTGTGGTCGGATGAACACACAAACAAACAAACCAGTTAATAAATAAAATATTCGCTCATCTTCAATTCATCCTGTCCTTCACGGAAATCTAATAATCTGTACCGATTACTACTAATTTGTTCAGCAGTGTTTTGTTTTCATTCCGCGGTGCATCAGAATCAAATTCGAAGGATCTGTCATCTCATGCAGACAAATCAAAATATTGGTTGCAGGTTGGATATTCCATTTTTTTAAAAAAAAATTACTAAATCAAGACAGTAACCGTAACAGTAGTAGCCACATGCACGTTTTGCGTGCCTATTTTTTAAATTAACCGACTTATCGGCATTTTATTATGTAATTGTGCGCAAACACTCCCTTAATTGAATTGCAATGTTTTAGTTAGGATCCAACAAACTATTACTGTAACTTTTATCGTGAATACATAAAGTATTTGACTGGTATTTGATCAAACTTCAGAGAACAATGAAAGAAGAAATCAAGGAAGAAGAAATTACAAAGGTAAAGAGTGAAGTTATGGAAAAGGAGAAAGCTCTTGATAACATGAGGAACGAGTGCCAGCTGTCTGCTAAGGAAAAAGATGAACTGAACCATCGTCTACAGGAAGCAGTTATGGAGGTACAGATATTGAGAGCTAATCTCGAGAGAACTAAGCTGGAAAAAGTCGAGAGTGACCAGCTTTTGCAGACGAGTGTGCAAAAAAATCAGGTTGAACAAACAGTAGGTGAAAAGGAGAGATTAATTGAAAAGTTGAAAAACAAACTCAAGGAAATGCAGATTGAAGCTAAAGAGATGGCAGAAACTTTGAACACATTGAAGGTTAACGAGAAAGAACTAGAATCGGTCAAATCAGTTTTAGAAACGAAAGTGAACGAATTAGAGTCAAGACTGGATGAAACCATCAGCAATGAAAGGGAAGCAATTGCAGTGCTTAAGAAGGATGTATTGGAGAAAGAAGGTTTATGTGAGAAGCTTGCTGGTAACTTGCAAGAGGCACAGTCAAAAGTACAAGAACTTGCAACGGAAAAAGAGCAATTGCATTATCAGTTCATACAGACCGACAACGAGCACAAGAGCTTGCAAAAGGAGCAATGGCACATCATCAGCGGGTTGAGAGATGACCTACACAATGCCCGTGTTGAGGCTGGTAATGAGTTGCAAGCCTCTGTAAATTCACTGTCTGCAGATAAAGACAAACTCCAACGAATGCTGGCTGATAAAGAAAAGGCTTTAAAATCTCTAAAACAGGAATTCCAGCAAGAAAAAGAAGAGCTCAAACTTGATCTCGAGA
This sequence comes from Umimayanthus parasiticus, assembly GCA_027575125.1. Classification (NCBI taxonomy): domain Eukaryota; kingdom Metazoa; phylum Cnidaria; class Anthozoa; order Zoantharia; family Parazoanthidae; genus Umimayanthus; species Umimayanthus parasiticus. The sequence continues at coordinate 11,163 of JAOBRH010833529.1, read as the reverse complement.
AGGTGAGTTTGGATTTTATAATACTAGATGAATAGTTGTACTGGGTAAACGTCTGGCTTAACATTTGACAAATCCTTTGCGGCTACGTTAGGTTTGCATCAGTGGCAGTGGTATTATCAGCACAGCAGCAAACCTGTTGCTGCACTTGCACACTCGCGGACGTACATGTCCGTAAATATCGCGCGTATGAATGGGCCGTCACGTTCGTATTCATTTTGCCCTAAATCGTCGCAAACAGACACAAACCGTTAATGATCAAGCTGTTCGCAGCCAAACACAGACTATTTGCGACGACATTTTTAGGAGCATCTTTTCTCGTTGTGTCATCCAGGTAGTCAGAAACACAGCTAAACTGTATAGATAACTGTATACTAACTACGGACTTTCAGGCACTAGTAATAAATTGCCAGTGATAAAATCCACGCCAGCAAAAATTCTCAGGTAGAAGAACAGCACTGGAAAAACCAATATCCCTGGAAAGACGTTCTATTTTCCTTCAGCATAACTTTACAACATCTCAACAACTTAACTATCACCTTCAATTTTAAACATTTTAAAAATCTGGCCCGGGTCTCTTTTGGGTGCTGGGGGGGAGGGGAGGCGGAAAGTGCCTGCGGCCTATAACTCTAAAACTATTGATGGTATTGAAACGAAATTTGGTAGAGAATAATAAACCAATTAATTTAGTGCAATTTAATTAGTAAATGACGTCATCGTCACGTCATGACGTCATGATGGTCAAGATTTGGGGTTTTTATGAAATCTTGCCCATCAAAATTAGAAAAGTTTAGAAGCGGTTCTGACTTTAGAAATCGACAAATAAATGATAGAAGTTGAGAAAAAAACTTTCTTTTTAGTACAAATAATAGTATTTTAAAGAATTTGAGTTGTACAAAGCGTGTATCTCCAGTCAAAGTTTAATGTTCAAACCTCACATTAGTTCATAAACTCTAACATTATTATTCTACTCAAATCCCAATATTAGTGTTTCCAGTGTTTTCAAACGCAAATCGACTAGGAAAAGCTTTAAATTTTGACCTAGTGCAAAGTACTCAGCCGCCATCTTGGATTTCAAAGAAAGATATTGCGCAATGCCTATGACGTTACAGATCACGTGCAAACTTAATTAGATTAGAGAAAATATTGATTTATTGATTGGAGACTAAGAATTAGCACAGGTTTTGAAGGAATCGTTAATTAAAAGAAAAAATAACAAAAAAGAAAAATTTGACTAAACATAGCGTCAAAAATTGAGTTGCCATGACAACAAGTGATACCCTTGACAAACATTTTTTTACAGAATCTTGTTCTCCAATAAATTTTAGTAAAACTAACAACATTTCGTAGGTATTGCTTAAATAACAAGAAAGTTCTGGAAAGCTGAAATCAGAGCAGGCACTTTCTTCCCGGACCGGATAGGGTTAAAACGAATCTCAACTCAGCTGCACAGCACTGCACATGTCAAATGTTCAACTATACAACAGTCAACAGTACATCTAGCATGTTCGGTGGGTTGTTTTGACCTTTGGCTTGATCCACTTCATCCCACCAGAAGTTTTCCATTTCTCCACCGTACTTCCTCTTGTGTTTACATTGGGTTTTGGCGGTTCGGCGTGTCTTGTCGAAGGGCAAGAGCGCTTTGTACTTGTATTGGGTTGATTGTTAATTCCTGGATCTTTACGCTTGAAATACCTGAGAATGTTGATGTTCAGTGGTGCTTCGTAAAGCATGCACAAAATGGCAGCCACAGAGTAAGTTAGTACTCATGCCTCCATCACAGACACTGTACAAGAACCTAGGAAATAGAAGCTAAGCAAATACTTCGTGTATGGTAGCACAAATATACCATATGTCAGAACGTCAATTTTTTTAAGTTTCGGATCGTTTTTCAACGTTTTGATGACATATTTTGTTTCAAACGGCAGTTATTCAGTCAGTTACAATTTTTTGATTGTCAGAAATGCCTAACGCATAGAATTTTGAAACAATTCTTGTTCTCCAGAAGGCACTAGCATAGTATTGCCAGTGGGAAGTTTTCTGTTAGCAAAGCTGAACATTTTAATAAAAACTACTGGCGTTTTTGCCAGTAAATAGCGTTAATTTCGAGCCCTGTTGAGATTGTTTGAAGTCGTCTTCAGCCGAAGCATTGCAAGCTCAAGAAAAATATGAATATACAACTACAGATCTTTTGGTTAGTTTTTATTTAGGTCTTGACAGATAACAGAATGTTCAAAATTTCCTTGAAAATAGTGTTATAGGGTAACAGTCCTACACATCTTTTCTCCCTTTGAGTTTCTTGTTGCTCACAATGGTGTGTTAGCATTTGTGCCAAAATGTAGAAACGAAAGAACAGCTCTTGTCTTTTGACATATACTAACATAGTTTCAAGTTCACAGCGTTCGTTAACAAAAGGTAACATTGTCTGTGTTCATTTATTTGTTAAGTTTAATTGCTGATAATGACAACCCCTACACCAACTTCTTGCTTTCTTTGTATTACAGTAGTGCAGTGCAATCGTGTCTGTTTAAAAATAGAACTTCAGATTTTCCTTTGACGAACTTGATATGTTTTGAAGGTAGATTATTTTCGTTTAGCAGAATACGATGTTTTTTTAGTTTTAGTTTGAGATTTTGAATTTATGTTCTTGCTGTTTTCTGTGTCAGCACGCTTGAAATCTTTTTCTTTATTTAATCCCGACCTCACAATTATTATACACAGAATAAACTTGAAGAAACAACCAACAACCAGACGATGGCCAAGGAATTGGAAAAAAGCAAAAGCAACTTTGAAAAATTGAAAAGCAAGTACAAACTACATGTAAAGCAAACTCGCGACGAAAAGGAAAAGTTGATATCTGAAAATAAAGTTATTGCTGCAGAAAATGAAGAGAAATGCCAGAAGCTAAAGGAAGAGTTTGAATTCTCCTTGAGTAAAAACAAAAACGAGCTTGAAAATGTAAAAGAGAAATTACAATCTTCTACTGAAGAAAAGGAGAGGATGGCTGACAAATACTCGAAAGAAATTCGCGAACTGACTGAATTACTGGAAAATAAAAATCATGAGCTGGAAGAGCTTGCAAGTACAAGCAAAGATGTTGCCGTCGAGTTTGAAACCTTGAGACAAGAATCGGAAGTACTTAAGGCAGAGAAGGGTGAGGTTGATTCCTCGATTAAGGCAGAGTTTGATAACATATGCTTGGGGCTTAGATCAGATCTCCAGAAAGCACACAATGAAATATCTGAACTTCAAACAGCTGCCAACGTGAGTCGACTTGATCTTGAACGTCAGCTGGTTGACAAAGAAGTAACCTGTCAAGGATTAATGCAGATGGTAGCGGAGCAACGTGACACGATAAGTAGCCTCACAGACTATGTGGAATTATCTAAAAAAGAAATAAAACCTTTAGAAGAAAAATATCAGCAACTTCTTAGAGAAAAAGAAGACCTCGAAGGCAAAATAGAAGAACTAGTCTCAAACCTCACATCTTTAAGCGATGAACGTGATAAGATAATTCAAGAACAGCAAGAAACTAAACGACGCCTAGCAGGAGAGGTAGAGAAAGCTTATCTAGAAAAGGCCCAAGTCTGTCAGCAGCTGAGAAGTAATTTTGAGCAAACTGTTGAAGAAAAGGATGCTATACTGTCTGATTTACGTGAAAAACTGAAAGAAGGACGGATGGAAAGAGAAAAGTTTGAGGCCCAGCAAAATGATATTCTTATTGAGCAACAGCATAGTTTTGAATTGACCATACAAGAGCTGAAGGAAAGCTTAGAGAAATCTCAGCACGAAAAGGAGGAAATGTTTGAACGGTTGGTAAAAGATTCAGAGAAAGGAAGGGAAGAGCTGACGGATGGTTTGCAAAGGGAGTTCGAAACAATTGTGTCGGAAAAAGAAAAGGCAATGCAGGAAGCAACCATCTCTGTAGGAAAACTCCAAGAGGACTTGAAGTGCGCCATGGATGAGAAGAATGATTTGGTAATCTCTTTTAGAACTGCGGAGAAAGAAATTGAAACCCTGAATAGTCGTTTGGAACAACTTCAAGATGAAAAGGATATTATTGCGCACCAAATGGCCAATGAACTGGAAAAACAGGCTATTGAGAAAGGAGAGGCTTTGGAATCTATGAGAACGGAATTGGAAGACCTTGTTCGAGGTAAAGAGGAAACCATTGAAAGCCTTAAAGCAAACCTCCAGTCTGTGAAGGACGAATGTGTTGAGTTAGAACTTGCATTGAACGAAAAGGAAGTGGCTTTTCATGAAGAAGCGAAGGAGAATGAGGAATTGAATCATAAGCTTCAGGAGTTCAAAGAAGAAAAAGACCAAGTCTTCTCGGAATGGGAGAAAGAACTCGCAGATGTCGAGAGCCGATTTGAAGCCATACAGTCAGAAAATGAAAAATCTTCAGTTGTTCTTGCCGAGAAGAATAATGAAATAGAAGTCCTTCAAAGTAAGTTGGCTAATAGGGCTGATGAGAATGACCAACTAAGGGATGAACGAGATAAACTTTGCACCAGCGTTAATGGCCTTCATAAATTTGTTCTGGATAAATTCCATCTTGATGAAATTGATGGTCATGAAGAGGATTCTTCAGATAACATCGACAGGGTGCTTGCTATGCATGGCTTGATGAAGACCTCGATAGAGAAAGTGGCAAATGAAAGAGAAGATGCTGCTAACAAAGTAGATGTCCTTTTGCAAGAGAACAGCGCACTTCTGGAACAATCAAAGGCTGTGTCAGCTAAGGCGCAGAACATGCAACACGAATTGGAGGCACAAGTTGCAGATTTGCTGCAAGAGAAAGAGGACGCCACCGTTGAAAAAAGCTATCTTGATCAACAACTCAAAGTCATCGCAAGTAACAAAGCTGAAATTGAGAACAAACTTGCATCAGAAATGGAACAAGCCTCAGTTTACCAAGCAGAAGCAGAAAAACGTAATAAGGTTCTTGAGGATGAAATCTTGGCGTTGAAAAATCTCGTCAGTGTGTCGGAACGTGTATTAGAACCAAAGATAGAGCAGGCTGTTAGTGTAACGCAAGAAGCTTCCCCTGAGCAGAAGGACAAAGAAGATGATCGTGACAAACATAAGAATGAAGTTGTGTCACTCTGTTCGGAGTTGGAAACCGTCAAAGCTTCTAATGAAAAATTGAAAGCAAAACTTAGGCAGTTAATGAAAAGAAGAGGCAAGACAGAAGCTCACGAAGGGGAAACACAGCAATTGAGACAAGAACTGGAAACACTCCGTCAAGAAAAGCTTGATAATGCAAAGACTTCTCAGGAGATTAGAGTTGAACTCGATGAAGTGGTTCGAGAAAAAGATCGAATTGTTGGTGAACTTAAAGGCAGGATGCAGCAAATCGTTAATGACAAGGAGCACACCGAGGCAGTTGCAATGAAATACGAGGCGCTTCTTGGTGACAGGGAAACGGCGCTGAAAGTTTTGAATTCAGAGTTGACAAACTTTGAAATGGAGATGAAAAGCAAGGATAAAGAAATGGAAGTTATCAAGGTAAAGTTAACAGCAACGGCAAGTGAAAACAAGGAACTCGTCATAAAAGTTAACGATCTTCAGCAACAGATTATGCTTGGTGAGCAAGACATTGCTGTCTTTCAAGCAGAAAAAGAACGAAGCAAAGACGATAAGGATGCACAAACTGAACATCAACAAGAAGAACTAAAAGATCTGAGGAAAAAGCAAGAGACAGCTACTCGGACAATCCTTGAATTAACTGATAAACTGAATGAAGCAGTCAAGGAACAGGAAGATATAAACAAGCTTCGAAGCGATTTTAATCATATTGTATCAAGTTTGCGAGATGATGTTGAACATGCTCAGAAGGGAAGATCAACGGCGGACCAGCTTGCATCAGAGTTTCAGATGCAGCTTCGGAGACTCGAAACTGGACTTCCAAGCCGACCACATGTTTCTTCCAAGGATCAAAACGATGATGGACAATGGTATGAAGAAGTTATTGCTGAAAAGGAAAAGGAAGTTGCTGAAATAACTGCCAGTTTGGAGCAAAGAAACGAAGAGATCATAGCACTGAAGGCGGAGCTTGATCGAGTAACTGAGCAGTTTATTGGAAAAGGTAAAGAACTGGAAGAAACGGACGTTAAGAACACACTACAAGAAGAGAATTCTGGCAGTAAAAGTCTGCAAGAAGAGGTAAAGGAATTGAAATCAACAAATGATGAACTGCAGCAGAAGTTGGAAGATCTCCGTGAGAGTAATGGCAGCTTTTCTCAGTTGGAGGAAACACGAGATCGTTTGGAGAAAGAAAACCGTGGGCTTAGTTCACAAATTGGAGAACTGACTCGAGAATTGCAGAATAGCCTGAAAGGGCGAAATGAGCTGGAACATATTCTTCAGGGCTTAAGGGAAGATTTGCAGTCAGCTATGAGTGACAAGGATGTTAAAGACAAGGCTCTTCACTCAATGAGAATTGAAATTGATAGATTAAAAAGGAAGATTCCAACTGATGGAAAGCCCGTTCCAGTGATTTTACCTCTTGAAATCAAACATGTGTCGCAGAAATCGCCAGTGGAAGAAAGTGTCAGCCCAACATTTGTTCAAGATATCTATGCTCTTTCTCCTGAAGAACCACAAAGCTTTGGAATGGAGAAGGAAGACCAGGTAAAATCTATTAAACCAGAAGATGCTGGATCAGGCAGTGCAAGTACAATTGAGGTGATTTCTCCTGTTGTAAAAGAAAAGAGTGAGAGCAGCACCACTCAAGGAAGTGCTCAAGAAGAGTCTCTTCAGAAAAAGCTTGAAAAACAAACAAAATTGAATTCCCGTCTCAAACACATGGCAAAAGGTCTGAAAGCAGATGTTCAGAGGCTCAATGGAGAGTTAGAAAGGATAAACACTGACAGAGTAGAAAAAGAGCAATCAATTAAAAACCTGCGTATTGATGTAGAGAACCTTGTTCAAGACAAGGAGAAAATGGTTGAAGGATTTAGGCAGAGATTAATTGGACTAGCCGATGACAAGGGCAAAGCCCACGAAGCTCTGAAGTCGGAATACGAAATGATTATTTCGCAGAAAGACGATACTGTAGACCATCTCAAAACAGAACTTGAGGCAACTCAGTTAGCGTTTATGAAAGCAAAGAAACACCTCGAAATAGTGGGAGAAGAAAATATCACAAATGCTGAAGCAAGATCAGAACTTGCGTTACGAGCTGGACAGCTAGAAGCCAAACTCCGACACGTTTCCATTGAAAAGGAAGAAATTAAGCGCGAAAATGAAGAGCGTTCAGAAATCATACAAGAGAAAACGGCTCGTTCTGAAGATCTTTCCAAAAGAAATACTGACTTGGAAGACATTATCTCAGACCTCAGGAAAGATTTAGAGACAATGATAAAGCACAGGGCAGAACTTGAACAGAAAATTGGTGATGTTCAAACCGATTTAAATACTGTAACAGAAGAGAGAGATCGTCTGATTGATATAATTAAGGAGAAACCAACAAATGATCGAGATGTTGAGAACGCAGAATTCGACAAGGAAATTGCGAGAGAACGAGAGGATTTGTACAAAAAGCTCGAGACAGAACTCCACCGCAGCAGAAATCGAGTTAAAGAACTTAACCAGAAAAATCAAGAAGCAGTTACGGTCAACATTATTCAGAAACAGGAGTACGAAGAAAACGTGTCTGGGCTTAGAAATGAAATTGAAAGGTTATCATCTGAAAAAACAGAGAGTGAACAGCGTATACAAGAAATGCGACTTGAAATGGAAAAGTTCGTTACGGAAAAAGATGAGATCGTAGAGAATCTTAGAAACAAAATGAAAAACGCAGTTGAGGAGCATGGTGGTCTAGCAGCAGGGATGAAGTCTGAGTATGAACGGATGATTGAGGAGAAAGATTCCCAGTTACAATCACTCTTAAATGAAAGAAAGACTTTAGACAATGATAAGGGAAACGTTTTGGATGAACTGGAAGACACTAAGAAACAACTTCAGAAAGTGTTTGCTGATAAAGTACTTCTTGAGAATAAGCTTAAGGCTACAACAGCTTTGTCAGAGAAGTTGGATCATGAGCTTCACCGGTTGCAGGGTGTGAGGAACCAATCAGACGAGCAGAAACTTCTGAAAGACCTACAGGAGAGTTACAACGAGTTGGAAGATAAACTGAAAAATTTGGTAACAGATCGTGAAAAACTGCGAGATGATCTCGAGAAGTCTTTAAAAGATAAAGAGAATGTTAGAGCCAGGATGAAAAGAGACTTTTCTCGTATTAATGCCACTCTGAATAAAGAGCTCGAAGATGCTAAGAATCTTGCTATTGACAAAGAAAAGTCTTTGCAGGAACTGCGACTAGAAATTGAAACCATTGTCAAAGACAAAGAAACTTTAAGTGCTAGAATTCGAAAACGAGATGTTGATAGGAAAGGAGCTCAGAGCCCAGGCGCTACACCGGAAGGTTTTGGTAATGTGTTACATGGAATGAAAGGGGAAACGAATCGTTTACTGCGAGAATTACACGGGGCACGGAAAGAGAAGGAGGATCTTTTTGAAAAGTTTCAGAGAACATGCAGATCATTAAGAAAAGATTTAGAAAAAGCCATTTCAGACAGAGAAGCAATTTCTGATACACTTGATCACACAAAACTTGCGAAGAAAGATGTTGAAAAAGCATTGAGAGAAAAAGACAGCGCGATTGTAAAGCTTAAAGCAAATTTTGAACACATTGGCAGAGGTTGGAGAAACGATCTGGAGACGGCACGAAAAGAAAGGGATGACGCTATACTCCAACTTGAGAGAAAGAAAGGGGAACGTATACAATCAGACGGTGAAGGGACGCAGATGTTGTCAGTAATGAGAGAACGCGATAAGCTTGAGATCAAGTACCGTGAACTTGAGGGGACCCACTTACAAGCTGTGGAAAAGACTGAACTTTACGAGAGACAGTTCGCCGAAATAAATTCAAGAGTAACAGTTCTGGAACAGCAAAAGAACATTCTAGAATATGATCTAGAAAACACTAGAAAACAGCTTCAGAAGGCCCTTGAGCGTACAGCGGAGCCTGGAATGGGGGGACTAGAGACTAGCGCGAATGAGACCACTGTGCATATTGAGCCACAGGTACGTTGCGGTAGTTGAGATAAAGATCAAGGAGTGGTGAGAGGACACTTGGGAAAGAGAGATTGGAGATTGATAGGAGGAGCGGGGACTGGTAATGAGAAATAAAACAAACTAGAACGAGGCTTTAGTCAAGACTTATTTCCTCTGATGTATTTAGAAAAAAAAATACTGCAAAATGTGTTGCCATATAAAATTTTGCAAAAGAAACATTTAATTTCTTTGCTCTCAATCTAAAGCCTCTCGTCTGTTTTATTTCTCATTCGTGGTGATGGGGTGTTGTCAAGAGATTAACCGAAAATGTAATATCTATGCCTGAAAATTTACAGTTAATACTATATATAACGTACATTTGCAGTGAATGTTACTAACCCCCATGGCGTCTACCAGCAACTGTTAAACATTGCTAAGCATGCGCGCTTGTCAAACATTTCATGGAAGCCATAGGAAACTAAAGAAACACGCATGCACACACATTCTCTTAAACGTGGTCCGACTAACTCTGTTTCTTCTGCTGTTAATTTATCAGATCTAACTCTATTATCACGTGATTCAAATGGTTTTATTATGACGTCACTGTTTGCATATTTAGTACTTATCAGATATTTTTGAATACATTTTTTTGTTATAATATTGTTTTCTTTCCAAACTTGCCTTTTAACTAAAAAAAAAACTTTGTACGTTTAAAAGAGGCTTTTCCACATCTAAATCAAGGGATTTTCCTGTTTTAGAACCTATACGTTTTTAAGTTATTTACCGTATATACCCGTGTATAATGCGCACCCCTATTTTGAAGCTGTTTACAGAGAAACAAAAATTGTTTCAACGTCATTCTTGACGAAAAATAATTTTCTGGCAAAATTCAGCAGAAATGTCAAATCTAGCTCTTCCTGCACGAAAATCAGTTACACGAGTTGATGCAAATCATTTAATGTTCTGTGTGTTCAATGATACATCAAGTTTTATGATGTTTTCTTTGTTTTCTTATGCTGTTTTGCTGCTGCACGATCGAGCGCGATCCACTCGCACTACGCCTGCAACATTTTTTAAACGAGCAGTCCTGGAACTAGACCTGCTGGCCACGTGACAAGATTCAAGATGGGGCTGCGGAGAATATTTGCACGATCTTTTCTCATTCAAATCTTTCTGCATTTATTCAAAACACAAAAGATAAGTGAGTGGATCGTACTTTTACAAATCCTAAAGGAAAATTTTTCATGGAATTTACTTTGTGATCGAAATACTTGAGAAAATGCAACAGATTTTCAACCGTGATCGCAAACAAGTTGCATGACTGATGCCACTGACGGACGTGGACTGAAGTGATACAAACGCTAGACAAACTTTTTGTGTTGATTTATTTGTACTTGTTGCATAAAAATGGCAGTTGTTTGACTTTGCACTTTTTGTGTTGTTATGTAAATTACCTCACATGAAAACAAAAGGTTCCATGTATAATGTGCATCTCAATTTTAGCGGCAAAATTTGTGAGAAAAAGGTGTGCATTATACACTGGTAAATACGGTATGCAAAGACTTTTAAAAGAAACATCTATAATCCATTAAGAAAACACTGACCAATATTTTCTGACAAGGTCTTGTATATTTTGTGGCAATATGTTTCGTTTGCGTTTCGGGCCCGAACAGAGAATTGATAACTAAATCCAACCTAATAATCACCTCTTAAAACAGACCATCCGTACAATTTGCCACTTGAAAAACTGACAGTTCCAACTGTGACGTCCTCAAAACAAACAAGTTTATTTTTCTCATGAACATAAGTTAAAATTGTTTGAAGTTGTAACTGTGGTGAGTGTAGTATAAACTCATTCATCATAGTAAAACGTTCAAACGAAGGGAAAGAAAACACACAAAGGTACATACGTAGATAGTTAATGTTTGTGGTTAGTTTTAGTAGTCCTGAGAAGGACCGTTGTTAGTTGTCACTGGCGATTCGACAGTCTGTGTGGAAGTCATCTTCAGAGTCATTGTTTGGTTTTTATCTATCTAGCTAGCTAGCTATCTATCTATCTATCTATCTATCTATCTATCTATCTATCTATCTATCTATCTATCT
>JAOBRH010831307.1:0-14220 GCA_027575125.1 Umimayanthus parasiticus | reverse complement strand
TTGGAATTTCTGTCCGGAGATATTTAGATGAGACCAATGCCTGCTTGGAGATTGAACAAAAACAGGTAAGATGCACCCTCCCCCCCAAAAAGACAGGAAAAAAAATTGCTGGAAACTGAACTCTCATCTGACGAAGACTGTGCTTGAACTCGAACACTGGACACAACTCTGAACTCTTCTTAGCTCTTTGTTGCAAACCACCCAACTGTGAAAGACTGAAACAAGATTTAAGATTCACCCCTCCCACCCACAAAAATCTCTGAAAGTCCAGAATATATAATTTTGCTAACTGAATAAAAAATTTTCAACTCCACCATCACACCATGGATTGTCGATAGGTCGTGCTTGAAACTTGAATGCTGGAGAACAGTTCAACCCTTCAACCGTTGTTCAGTGCAAGTTGCATAACTATAGAAGACTAAAAAATAGGTAAGAAAGATCTATCCCCCCCCCCCAAGAAAAAAAATTAAGGAAAAATTTAGAAGATATAATTATATTCATTGTAAACCAAATACGAACTTCTCTTAACTCTTGTGGTCATTTGCCTTGGGACTGCCGACTTTCCATCCTGAATTTTCATTTGGATGTGGTGTCTGCTAGGAGATTGAACAGAAACAGGCAAAATACACTCTCCCCCCAACATTTGAGTAGAATCAATAAGAAAATTAAAACAGAATTGAAATCTTATCTTGATACAATGTGCCTGAACTCAGTTCCATTCTTCATTGGACCGATGTATTACTATCCTGAACTTGAAACTTCAGTCTAGAGTTGCAGATGTCTGCTGGGAGATTGGGGAAAACATAGGTAAGCTACACCCCTCCCCCCACAATCAATGGAAAATGGCAGAAAAACAAAATTATGGACTGAAAACAGAAATCTTATCTTGTGAAGATTGTGTTTGAAGGGCTGGATGCAAGTACACACCTTTCTCAGTTGTATGTAACGAGCAGCTGTAATATCTATAAAAGACGGAAGACAAGGTAAGGTTCATCCCCCCCACCCCCAAAATTTCAAACAAAATCAGAATATTAATTGCAAACCGAATAATTCTTAGCTTTGTGGTCATGGTCATGTATCGATATTGGATTTTTCTCCGGAGATATTTAGACGAGACCAATGCCTGCTTGGAGACTGAACAAAAACAGATAAGATGCACCCTCCCCCCCAAAAAAACAAAAGCATTAAAAAATGTTGGAAACTGAACTCTCATCTGACGAAGACTGTGCTTGAACTCGGAACACTGGACAAACTCTGAACTCTTCTTAACTGTTTGTTGCAAACCACCGTAACTGTGAAAGATCAAAGCAAGAGGTAAGATTTACCCCTCCCCACCCACAAAAAATCTCTCTGGAAATTCAGAATTTATTATTTTGCAAACCGATTGCAGAATTTTCAACTCCACCATTACACCATGGGTTGCCGATAGGTAGTTCTTGAAACTTGAATGCTGGAGAACAGTTCAACCCCTCCTTCCATTGTTCACCGCAAAGCTGCGTAACTATAGAAGACTAAAAAAATAGGTAAGAAAGATCCCTCCCCCCAAAGAAAAAAATTAATAAAAATTCAGAACATATTATATTAATTGCAAACCGAATAAGTAATTCTTAGCTTTGTGGTCATGGTCATGTACCAATATGGGATTTTTGTCCGGAGATATTTAGACGAGACCAATGGCTGCTTGAAGACTGAACAAAAACAGAAGAAAAAAAAACAAGGAGAACAAAAGCATGAAAAAATGTTGGAAACTGAACTCTTATCTGATGAAGACTGTGCTTGAACTCGAACACTGGACATAACTCTGAACTCTTCTTAACTGTTTGTTGAAAACCGCCGTAACTGTGAAAAATCAAAACAAGAGGTAAGATTTACCCCTCCCCCCAAAAAATCTCATTGGAAATTAGGAATATATTATTTTGCAAACCGAATACAGAATTTTCAACTCCACCATCACACCATAGATTGCCGATAGGTTGCACTTGAATGTTGGAGAACAGTTCAATCCTTCTTTCCGTTGTTCAGCACAAGCTGCATAACTAAGGAAGACTAAAAAATTGGTAAGAAAGATCCCTCCCCCCAAATTTAATGGAAAAATTCAGAACATATAATTACATTCATTGTAAACCGAACACGAACTTCTCCCAACTATTGTGGTGATCTGTCTTGGGACTGCCGACTTTTTCATATTGATGTGGTGTCTGCTAAGAGATTGAACAGAAATAGGTAAAAACACCCCTCCCCCCAACATTTAAGTAGAAAATAGCAGAAATATAAATCAGAATTGAAATCTTATTTTGAGTAGAAAGCAGACTGAAATATAAATCAGAATTGAAATCGTATCTTGATACAATGTGCCTGAACGCAGTTCCATTCTTCCTTGGACTGATGATTAACTATCCTGAAACTTTAATAATGGCGCAAACCATTATCTTCCAAGAAAAGTTCTTGTGCTCAAATGACAAATTTGAAGCCTCTTCTCCCTCTCTGTTACACATCCTTAAAAGTATCTACTGCAGAAGACTAAACAGAACTGTAAGAAAATCTCTCCCCCCACAAATGAAATGAATGACAAAACATGCAGAAAATATTGCAAACCGGTCGACTACCTTGTACATACTAAGCTTGAACTGAAATGCTAGAACAATGGCTTCTAAATGTACCTCTATATACTTTTCGCAACCGTCAACTAATGAAGATTGAATAAGAAGTTAGAAGCATAACCCCCCTCCCCCATAAGTATTACAAGACCATATCAAGAAATCATTGGCAAACAGCAGTAAGAAAAATTCACTAATGTGAATGAATCAAGTGGAATATACCATGTACAATGGTTTTACAAAATGTTCAATACTGTATACCACAAAAAAATGCAAGAGGATAACAGAACAGAGTATTATCAATAGTTCATAATACATCCGAGAAACATTTAAATTGCATAAACAACAAATTCTTTGTCACACAGTTAAAAACTCACAACAATGTATATGCCACTAGTCTATGTATTAGATTTCTACATGACAACCAACAACTGCTTAAAATGATTTTACCACTTCTTAAGTGTCATAGGAGAGTAGCTTCCAAACTGGATACAGAGATGCTGGAAGGTGAGGAGGCCTGCACCACTCCGTTGGGAAGTAGAAAGGATGAAGAATTTTCAAACAGATGCTCGGCTTTCTTTAAGTTCAAATGCACAAACAAGCTGCATAGGAAAAAGCTGTGTACAAAACACAAGCAATATCCCCCACCCTCTCATGACATTTGCCTTGATAGAAAATATAAACAAGAATATTTACTTGGACTATGTTCTTTACGTGTTGTGTATCACCTTAAGACAAATCTACATCTACTAATAGTCATTTACTATTGCTCGTAAACATTGCATTTACTAAATATAGTATATTCTTACTATGTCTATATACCCATGAACACCAGTGAACAAACTAAACATAAGATTACAACTCTTTTACCAAAATATTACCATATCAACTACACTGTCTACATACTCTACTTTCTCAAACTGTACTGAACCAGCCAAATATAATACACACTTACTTCTTCAATAGCTAAATGAGCCTTGAGAAAAACCAAATTTTTGGACATCGGGTCACAAAGAAGCATACACGTAAAATGAAGTTTAAGCAAACTTGCTTGGCAATTCAGAAGTGGGATAACTGGCTGCACATTCGGGAACACCAAGTTTGATTGGCAACTGAGAAATGTGGTCATGGTGATCTGCATTGGTTAGTTGAAACAGCTCCTGATTCACTGTTATGTACTAAGTCCTACTGGCTGAAATGCCCCTTGAACCAAGGAATCGCCAAAAAGGGACCAGAGGTACACCTTTACGCAACAACTGGTTTTGAAAATACATGCAATGGCCAACAGGGTCTAGGTGAACTGCACTGCAACAACTGGCTATGGTCACTGGACTACATTGGGTTGAACAGTTCTGTATGAATCTGCTGTGACCTCTGGGTAGTTTGTAAACTGTGGTCTGGAAGAAATGTCCCATTACAAGTAGCTAAGGCTTCTGGGAACTGGATTGTAAACCAAGGACTAAATGGCCTTTAGACTATGGTCACAACTGCAAAGTAACTGGAGCACACAAGGTTTTCCAAAAGAAATAAACTACTTTATGGCTTGAAATGTTTGTATCAACTACACATTACCTTTTCACATTCTTCAATCCAAGACCTTAAATTACACATCAACTCAAAACCTGTACTAGTAGTGCTGAATCACCACAAGTTTGTCAACGGCATCGGGTCACATGGATCACAAAGTTGCATAAATAAAGTTTGGGAAACTGAAGACTGATAACTGGCTATGCATCAAGGCAAAGAGAAATGCTTCAAGACAATTGGCCTTTTGATTGATGACTCGCACAATATGGACTGGATGGCTGGCACTAATTTGCTGCAGTTCTGGACTCACTGTTGCACACTAATCGGCTTATGGATATAGAGTTGTGTGTATGGCCAATGGGTCTGAGGTGAACTTCACTCCAACGACTGGCTACGGTAACTGGATACAATACGACTGGACACTACATGAACTGCTCTGGATGAACTGGCTATGAACTACAGGTAGCAATGGTCTTTGGGAACTGGATCGTTAACAGATGATTTGTTTAACTGTTCTGCAGACACTGCTTTATCACCTCTGACGAGTAGAAGGGAGATAGGAACCTGCCATTTTCCTTAGTATGCTTCACTTGTGAACATTTTTGGACCAGAAAACTGCAAAATACTTCACATACACTGTTTCCCATACACTCATAACTAAATCTACAAAACAAACAACTACATAATTACAACAAATTGCAACGTCACCAAGAGTGGTAAAAGTATTAAAACAAGATTTTGTAAACCTGCAACTTTACCAGATTACAGAATGAGATATCCATACTGATGAGAAAAGTAGAACTGGGATTTATAGGTTTCTGGCAGCATCACTCAACAGTCACAGCTCAAGTGCAAAATTAAGATCAGTTGGTAGTAACCACACAGAGAAAAAGCAGGAACACTCCAGTCCAGGGAAAAGGGCGGATATGCATCAATTGAAGCAAAGTGGAAGAGAAACTTCCTTCACTCAAGAACTGCCATCATGTCATTGGAAATGAACCTAGGCACACAAAGGCTAAACAACAAAATAATTCCTCCTAACATTCACATAATAGCAAATAAAATATTTTTAAAAAAAGAATACCATTAAAATCAGCAGAAACAAATACAAGCAGGTACTTTTAACTTAACTGCTGTTTTGCAAAACTTTTGTTGGCATCAACTCGAAATTCCAAATTGGCTGCAGTAACCATAAACTTGTTGGCCATTTGAATGCTCAGTTTGCTTGCTAGTTCATTCTTCTCACATTTCCTACAAACAGGCTTGGAATGGAGGTCCTTTAAGATTGTTCAGGGTAAAACTCTCTGGAAAACTGAACCAGATAATGGCAGACACAGACAAAGGGGTGGGGACCAAATGACAGTGTCATCCAGCATAACCAACTTAGCAGGCACAGGAATACTTTGATTCTCTCCCTTGAATGTTGACCTGGTCAAGAAATCTAAAAGCACCACAACTTTGCATACACAACTTCTGGATTTAGAACTGTACATTTTCAATGACATGCAAAAAACAAATTTTTACCGTAATGCAATCCGGCGAGGTTGCAAAAACTTTAGGGGAATTCCAGGTTGGTGTATCTAAATCAGCTTGCAATTCCTGTTGACTGCAGAATATAATCTTCTTGGAAAAGGAAATCACAGTAGCTGGAATGATGAACCAAGACGTGTAGACCATGGCAATCTTGATAAAATTATTGAAGAAAACGTTTCGGGCTAACTTTGTCAACAGCAACATTTCCTGAGCCAAATGACTGAAAAGAAACTACAGCATACAACTGGCTTTCTTTATGCAATGCAATACAATACTTCAATGCAGAGTGAAATTTAAATGAAAATGTCACACAAAACTCAAGCTGCAAACCATTATATCTGTCTTGTCTGTCAAAACTTCCTTCAGCAAGATTTACCAGGGATAGAAACTTTTGACAAGCTGGACTCCAAAGCAATTGGAATGTGTACTGTGCCACACAGATGGAAGGTGAGTGAAAATACGTTCCAAGATTTGGAAAGCATCGTTATCTCAACTGCAAAGCAACTGGAACACAAGGTTTTCCAAAATATATGCACAAACCCACAAAACAAATAAGCAGCAAACAAAATAAAAAAGGAATACTTGAATATGAATCTTTTTTTGTTAGCAATGCATAAAACTTTTGCAGATGTAACTATGGTAATTGAATAGCTTACTTCACAAGAATTCTTCTGACCTTGGCCACTGATAGAACTTGACGAAATGCTGTGCTGCCTCCAACGAAAGTTCAAATGTGCTGTTTCTAGAAGCAAGAATATCTAGGGGTCCCTGTAACAGTTTGTCACTGGCAAGATCCTCCGAAGCAGGTACTGGCAGAACAATGGCTAAAAGGAACTACAGCATACAACCATTTTCTCACAACTCAACACCACACAAAAGAGCATACAATCAGAAACTTTGCTAAAAAAGATTCGAATGATAATATAAAATGAGCCAGATTACTAACCATCCTTTCAGACTGAAGTGAATATTAAGTACTGCACGGTGCCGTATTGAAGACCGATTGGAATGCCATTACTCCAGCATTTGAAAGAGGTGCCGTTATAGCTGCAAAAAAAAAACTGTAGCACAAGGTTTCCCAAAAAACGGTTTCATACAGAGCAAGTCTTCGAGTTGAAAATAGAAATTGTGTACGAGGACATTTAGATCCAGAAATGCAAGATATAGGTCAACTCTATCATTAACTAACAGGTACACGATTCAAGTAGACAATTGGCTTACTTTGCGATGATGCAAACCTTTGGGAAGAATTTGTGGAGAATGCTGCAGTGTCTCTCAAGTGATGGATTGTTGGTGGATTTACAATATGCATGCGGCAGAGTGAATGACCAATACCAACATTGGAACTAAGAAATCTTGGAACTCTCAGCAACGAAGAAAACCACGACTGCACTTTTGCTCGATGTTGACAGCAAGGCAATTCTAACAAGGCACTTGTTGCAAGATCAAAACTGAAAAAAGAACCTACACCATACCATTGTTTTCTCACAAAAATGCAACACGAAAATCTCACTGCACCTATTTTGAGATTAAAAGTTATTTAGAATTGTTTACCAGTCTAGTGATTGTTCCAGAAAATGGCCATCCTTTTTACTCTGTATGTCTTGCCACGAAACTTGGCGATCTACATTGTTATCCAGGCTTTCAAATGACAAGATTTATGACAACTGCAAAGAAACTGAAGTACAAAAGGTTTTCCATTCACAATACACAGAGTACGAATTCCAAGTACCGGTATGAAAGTCATAAACATTACAAGTTCAATCGAATTGTTAACTTACTTCAGAATAGCTTTCTCTAACCAGAATTTAATTGTACAACTTTGGCTCTAATAATAGCTTACCACATCACAGATGATGTTCATCATTCACCAATATTAACCGATAATTCTGCCCAAACAAAACAGTCCCAACTTGTCAACAAGAGACTTTGTTACCTTCAACAGGTGAAGCAGAAAGATTTCTCAAGACCCCGCAGGTCACTTAAGTAGCAGCATGTTGAAATATCCAATACTTGTACATTACCTTCAGTATCAAAAGGCTATAGGAGGAGAATTTTTCACTTCTCCAGCAAACCAATTTTCAACCGGATGTGGAAGTATAAAAACAAATGAAAACTTATCTGTTTTTGCAGCAAATCCAGGAGCTGCAATTCAAGATCATGTCCAGGAAATGCCTTTTGCTTTTTACCATCGATTTAACTACAAGAAGTAATTACATGAAGAGCAACTTTTTTCGTTGAAAACAGCAAAATGCAAATACCGATTTCCTACATGACAAACCTTGCAGTGCATTGTGAAAAATATAAATCCTGGGGAGCTCAAGTACGAAATTATTTTGCAACATACACACCTTTCCTGTCAATTTGGATCAAGTTGGTTCTTGCAACTTTCACTGACCTTTCATTTTCTTTCCATGTGGTTTTGTCCCATGCTTTACACTTTAGAAATATACCAAAAATGCACCTTTCATCCTTTTTCCCACACTGTCGTTGGTGATAATCTTCTTTTAAGTACCTACCCAGATTTCACGGGAACCATAGAAAGCAGAACTATTTACCTTGAAAATCAGACATCTGGATGTGAAACAGTTTAACCAGAGTTTTCTTAGCAGAAAAGCCACAATAAAGATATTCAAGATGGATTCAACCACTTGTCAACTTCTCATCAAAAAAACAATTTCAGCAAGGTGTTATTTGTCAACAAAAACAATTTGTAAATCTTACATGGCAAACAGCCTTTTCTTTCCACCACAGCCACAATACCGGATCGCGCAGTCAATTTTATTCTCCAACAGTTCTGTGTTTGCAGCTGGACAAAATGCGCTCACTCGTTCAAGAGGGGGAGGTAAATACAGGACTAGCAAGTGGTTAGCAACACTTGTTTGCTTGTGATCATTCTTCATTCATCCCTCTGTGCACACTGGACACAAGAAAAGCACATAGGTCGCGCAACACATGGAATAAAAATCACAACACTGACAACTTTTGTATTTTGTTCACAGGGCACTTTAACTCCTCCTGGTCTTTAGCCTTTATTAAGTGATCTTACCAAGGGCACTGCTCAAACTGGTACTCTACCCAACTCTGGTAACAACTCCCATCAAGAATCTTGTCAAGTACTGGCTCTGCACTCCACAAAGACTGCCATCCCATTCCCATTAATTGTTCACTCAAACTGCTAGATCACAGGATAACCCAGTTCTAGAATTCCCACCAAGGAAACTTTATCCCAGCAACTGAATGTATTTGGAGCCCCAATCCAAAAGATGGAAAACCCAACACTCTTGCCTGTCTAAATGTAGTCCCTCCTCCAGTACCACTTAATCGCTTTGCTCCTTTCTTTATCCTCCTGCATTTCCAGTCAAACTATGAAGCTAAACAAGAGCAAGCACGCATTTTCCCCACATAACATTCTATGCCGCCTAAATGTACTTGTATATACAAACTGATTTAACTACTGCTAATATGCCTGGCAAGTTAAATATATTGCAGAGGATAGCAACACTAAAATACTCTTAAATAACGGAGTCCATCTGGTTTTCTTTTACAATGAAATAATGGATGACCACAGGCCTATTCTCAGCTTTCAGGTCACAACAGTAATTCCAGTTCACCTTCAGCTGCAGCCAGATAGGTACCAGAGCTGTAATCCTGTGTAAACGTTTACAGAGTACATTACTTCACACCCAGTTCATCAAGATTCTTGTAGTTTGTAATGAAAAAAAAAACCAGCCAGATTTCTAAAACAAATTAAAAATCCTATTTATACAAGCCAATCTGTTTTCATTCCCGAAGAAAAAAGCTGTACACACCCTGTTCCAAGTTGTATTAGTTGCTAATTTCTGTTTGGCCATTGAAGTACATCCACTGGCATATTGTGCTAAATTTGTTTCAGAATACACATTTCCCCCACCTTTCTAATTTTCCCCTTTCAACTGTCATCCAACTTTTGCAATTTCAATTACCACAGCCAAGCAAAAATGACTCTATAGAGAAGTTTGTCAAGTATGTAGTGTTTTGTGGGAACTGCAATAGTGGTTTCACACACTCTGGTAACAAGAAAATCAAGGGTAGCGCATTTCATTCCCTCCTTTAATTAATCTAAATTTGTCATTAACTACTACTTTTACCACGAAATTACAATTCTATCCCTCTTCAAACAAAGAAACCATCGTATTACCCACTTGCCCTTAGTTACTCAAATTATTAGACAATTGTCTAATAATTTATTATGTATTGTAATCTGAGGTATAAATAAAGTCTTTTGTTGTTGCTGTCACAAGTTTGCTACTCCTACAAAGCTGGACCCAGAGCTGAATTTTTATTTATATATTCTTCGAAACCACCAGTCCAACAAAAAAATAGACTACAGGAAAGAAGTTATCCTGTAACTTCCACACATTTTTATTAAATCCTTACATGTCAGTATACGGACGGTTAAGACAATTACCATTTGTTATGCATCCCCCTTTTATTGGACGACTTCCATCACAATCACTTTGACTCTGCTTGGCTCCATCCAGCGATGATCATGGCCAACTTTTGGAGGTAAAAGAGACAACTTTATAGATGTGCAAAATAAACCAGTTGCCAACTGTGCACTATCTTATCAAACAGCCGACACATAATTGGCAACCACAGCTAAAGCACCACCAAGTTGATGGAACTTACACTTTATCGCCAACAGTCGGGTATATCTCCAATGTTTTTCAACTTGCCATCACCCTCACTCTAAAATAAATGCAACATGGTCAGAACATCCAAACTAATATAAATCTAACATTGGAACGTTTAATTGCTGTCTTTACTCAGAAAAATACTTCCATACAATTTTACAACTCTTTACAGCAGTTTTAGTACAGTTCTAATCAGAATCGATATTTTGAATTATAAATTTTTTCCTATGCTATATACAAACTATGTGCAGTTTCAAAAACTAACGACAATTCTAATTGGTAATTTTGGTCAAATAAATACTATGGATATTAACAACTCGAATCCATCTTGGGGTTGTTCACGAATAAATAAACTACTTCCCCTTCTTCTGAACAAAAAAGTAACAAAATTCAGCAGGCACACAGTTTAACGATTTCTAATGAACGTTTTATGGTTTCACTTGTTTCCTTCCGACACGGACTTGATGCAAAGGTAGTTCTATCCTGATCATCGAAACCAGCCAATGATACTGAACAATCGCTGACGTCAACTGTAGATCTTACATGATCCGAATCCTCTTCCATGTTTTGTGTAATATAACTGGAATTTTCCTCTTCACATGGTTTGCAACTCAGTTTACTAAAGAAATCATCAATACCTAGAATATCGTCATCTTGACACGAAGCATTCATACTCCAACCGCTTTCGCCTCCTTTCCAGTGGTAAGTTTCGTCACTTCGTCTGATTTTCTTCATGCATCGATCAGTGATTTCGTCATTCAATTTTTGGACTGTCAACTCAAGCACTGCGTTTCTGTACATATCGGGATCTCGCTTTCGTTTATTCGCTTTCTTCTTCTCAAGCGCCAGTGAAAGCAATGACCACAGTTCGCTATCCGAATGTTTACCACTACGTCTATCTGGAGTCATTCTGCGCTTCATACGTCTCGGGATTCTGCCACGCATTAAAACGAAGAAGCAAATTAAAACAAATTTGCTAGAAGTATTGTATCACTTCTTACCACTACCAGTTCCTGTTCCCACAACACTTGAACAAAGTTCCAAGTTCGACAATTTTCAATCGTCAATGTCGCTTTGAATAACTTGGGACGCAAATGCGTCGATTCTCACTTCTGGCAATTCGGCGAGACTTGGGTAAACTTCATGTACGTTTCTGCTTCTTTGATAAACTGCAAAGAAGAAATTTAACTTCAAATTCTGTTTCTTCTTATCTTCAAAGCACGAATGAGTTCAATAGTTGGTCAAACTCAAAACACGTCGCGTCTTCCGACGATTGCAGTTGTTTAAGGGGCTGAAAACTTTGTTTTAAACAAAAAAAGTCTCATTAAACGCTGAATTGACTTAATATCTGGAAAGTTCGAGGAAAGAAACTGCTTCGAAAGCCTTTTTTATCTTAAATTTTGAGTAAATCGTAATTTCTCCTCCACAAACGCCGCCCAACCCAACCACAACTACAAAAAGCCCCAACTAACAAACTTCGTCACAAACGCAGAAATATAACAAGAGAACGCCTCACTGGTAATACTGGAAAAACCGGTTTTAATCAAGTTTTCATCCAATCAGCTCAACGTATTGTTTGTTAAAGCAACCAATCATATGAGATTAAATACGTCATTTCATTGACGTCAGCTGTTTACCACAAAAGGGAGTCTTCCCCATGCTTCGCGCGGCTTCCTGACGTAAGAGAAACGTGCAGACAGTCTGGATTTCCGGACAAAAAAGTGCCGTTCTTGGCAATATTGCGCGTTTGGTGTGAAACTAAAAATAGTCGTTCGATCTGCTGACTGTACTTTCTTGTATATTCAGGTATTGAATATATTACATCCATCGTTGACAAAACACATCTTTTTAGCTTCATCTCCGTATTTTATAGTTTTTTTCTCAGCTTGCACTACAATGTACGTGACCACAGGCTCACTCAATCTTTATTTCGAAATAGTTATACTTCCAAGATTATGCTGTTTAAAAAAAATAAAAAATTGAAGGATCAAAACTGAACGACACTGAAAGTGAACTTTAGGCCATCTAATGCAGATATCAGAAGTTTGTGGCAATGATAATTTATATCCGCTAAAAAAACCAGTCATTTCCTCGGTCAAATTGATCTTTATTTAAACCCGGGATTTAAAATTTCAAATAAACATCATCGTAGTCAGTACTCAGAATGGAGCAATTTCTGCCATTTAACTGAAAAGTTTTCCTTTTCGTAATTTTCGTTGCTTGACTATCACTATCTTCCTTCGAAACTCGCATTTTTTGGTCTTTCTACGGCACTATACTTACAAACATCACAATTTAATAGCGTCCTTGAAGGAAAGGGTTTAGCAAAATCTTGCATTAAGTGATTAGTGATGGAATATCGGATGAAATAGTGATAAAAACTGATATTGGCAAGGCAAGATATGATAAACAGTACCTGTGCGCGCACGTAATGACGTATATTACAGGGATGTTTGAAAGCCCCTCCCCCTAACAATAACAAAGACACATTCAGTAAAGTGGCCAGCCTGGATTGACCTAAACCTGAATGAGGTCATGTCTCATGATCATGGGCCCGTTCATGCAACACTTCACGCCTCTGTAACTTCACTTTAACTTGCTACGTTTGGGCAACTTTCATGTATTGTGTGTTTCTCGGAAAATATATCCGCAGATACGGACCCCACGAGGAAGAAACTTTTGTTGGTAACTCTCACCCCACTGCCTCTGGCAATTGCAGTTTGATCTTGTAGATAATTCTTCAAACTTTTTATTATCTGAGAGCCGCACCTTAACAACAACAAAGACAAATTCAGTGACCAGAGTGGAACCAGACTTTATAACGTAAATTCGTAAATTGAAGTATTTTATATTTCCCCACTCAATTGCCCGGTCGGCATTTTTACCCTCAGATCACATAAAACTTTTATTTTTCTGTTCTCCTTTGTTAACACAATTACTATACCATACAGGCCCGCAGGCAGGGGATGTGCACGCACCCTAAGGAGCCAAGAGTCCGCCTGATGGGATCGTAAAAGATTTAAAATTATGCAAAATAAATCATAGTGGCAATGGTAGGATCGACAGTTTCAATGCATTTTCAGCAGTTTAGGGACCTCAAATTTCAAAATTTTCAGGGGGAACATACCACCAGACCCCCAAAACAGGTACCGCGGAGTAGGGAGGGCAGGGGGCATATCCAATATTTTTAAAATTATATAGAGTTAGCAAGAAAAAAGTGTCTTGTGCCCCAATATTGAGTCACTGATGTGCCCCCCAATCTCCAAGTTGCTCCGCAGTCCCTGCTAAAACCATTGTTTCTTCCGAACTTGCATACCCTATCTTTCCAACATTGTTCATTTGGTCCCGGTTCTTAAGGTATGCACGCCCTTCCCCCAACGAAAAATTCTGGCTACGGCCCTGCCTAACTATTGTAATAGTTGCTCCCTGCAGGCCCAAAAATTAAATAGAGTGGAAGCTCTGACGAGCGCTTTTTAAAAAATATTCCTGGGTTAGTAGGACAGTAGAAGGGACGTGCTTAGGTTGTTTTTGTCCACAAGAAACGTCAGTTGTATGTATGGGGGTGGGGGGCTGTGACGTTTCTGTGTGACACATTGTGGGAAAATTCGATATTTTTGTTTAAAAAATTTGGAGTTTTTGGAAACATCTTGGAAAGGGATATAAAATAACTTTTGCCTTAAATTCATCGGTCAGTTCCTTCTGTTTTCACAAAGTTTATATTGTTTATATAGTAGTCTGGGGTCAGACGCGAGATCCTGTGCACAGACTACTTTGTGTTTACTTACGATCTTGATAGCATCTAAAGACAGCGGTATAGCGCAGTATAGATATCAAAAACGTGAGAAAGCGGTATCTTTGCCCAAAGGAGGGGTGGGAAAGATGGGAGG
>JAOBRH010830196.1:2910-14229 GCA_027575125.1 Umimayanthus parasiticus | reverse complement strand
TTCTATGTTACATGTCCTAAAATATATAAGTACAATTAAATTTAGATGTATAACTACAATTCACTAACTAATTGCTAATATAATCAGGTTGAGCACTGCTCTATGGATAACTAGCGTCAGGTTGAGCACTGCTCTATGGATAACTAGCCAATTACGATAT
The DNA here is from genome assembly GCA_027575125.1 of Umimayanthus parasiticus. Taxonomy (NCBI): domain Eukaryota; kingdom Metazoa; phylum Cnidaria; class Anthozoa; order Zoantharia; family Parazoanthidae; genus Umimayanthus; species Umimayanthus parasiticus. The sequence continues at coordinate 14,069 of JAOBRH010830196.1, read as the reverse complement.
AAAATTAACAGGAGATTCAAATTATATAAAGCAGTGGTTTCTACTAAATGCCCCAGACGGTGGTCAGAATATAAAAGAATCAGAATTCACATCTGACTTTAAGGCAAGCCAAGGCTTTATTTTTCTCCAAAATGTTCAATGAAGATAAGTCTACGAGTGCGTACTTGGATCTCATAATGAAAACTACAAATCTGAAATTACATAAGAACATCTGTCCTCTGAAAAAAGGCGACAACACACATAGCATTATCTGATGCTGAGAAAGCCTACCTGATGAATTCCTATTTTGCGAAGATTGGCCAAGAACTTGCATGCGCATTACCACCACCACCAGATAACAGAAATATAGACCAAGGCTTTCCGAGTGCAATGTTTCACCATTATCAGTACAGGACAAAGTGAAAGCACTACAAACCAACAAGTCAACAGGTGGTCCAAACAACATACAACTGAAGCTACTGAAGCTGGCGAGCAATGCAATTGCTCCATCTTTAGTTAGACTTTACAAACACAGTATTGAGAGCAAAACTATGTTTAACAGCTGGAAGAAGGCTAGACTCACTCCCATCTTTAAAAAAGATGACGAAACAGGCATGGAAAACTACAGACCCATCTCACTGCAAAGTGTACCAAGCAAGATATTGGAATCCAAGGTCAATGATACCCTTTTACAGCATGTCTTTAAAGACAACGATTTAGTAACGGATAGACAATGGGCGTACCGCGCTGGATACTCGACGGAACTGCTGTTAGTACACCTCACAGAAGAGTTGAAATATGCTGTTGACAAAGGAATGTTTGTGGCAGTAGCCTTTGTAGACTTTTAAAAGGCATTCGACAGTGTACCTCATAATATTCTCGAAATGAACCTGCAAAGGGACTTTGGTATTAAGGTTACTGTTCAGTTTGAAACCGAAGCAAATAGTCAAAATGAGATTGTTCGCCATATGGATAGATCAGAAGTAAAGCTTTAAAATAGTGAAGAAAATATTGTGATATCTCATACACACAACAAGATTTTGAAACAGAAAACTTTCACTGGAAGGTGTTTGAGGGGGCGCCAAAACTTTTAAAAGCTTTTTTCTCGAGACTATTTTAATGACAAAACTATGAGACACTCGAGGTTCTAACTCGGGCAATTTTTCGTCTACTGATTTGAAATTTGTCAGTGTTATAGCTAAATAACGAAAGTTTAAAACCGTATGATTGTTTTTTTAAAATTGTAAAAACTTTTTTAAGTTATCACGATAAAACTCCGCAGCTTTCGATTACAAAGTGCTATTTCGGGATTTTTTTCTGTAAAATACAAACAAAGCGGCCTTTCAAAAAACGCTGACACGGTTTTGGACTGCAAAAGTGTCAAGTATGAAAATGTAATAATTGGTGCTATCAAACACAACACGTCCAACTTGGAACTTTGGAAAGGGAAAACAAAGGTTAGGAAAATAAGGCATTTGTTCTCTTTATTTATCTGAGATCACCAAATAAAAATTAAACAGCGATTTAGAAAATTTAATAAGCTTTTCAGTGATATATAGGTTTGTAGGGTCATGTCATGAAATAACAGAGATATGCTCCATTGACAGAAAACACCGCACAAACTGAACAGTAACCTTAAAGGATAGGACTGCGCATAGTTTTGAGATACTCGCTTGCTGACATCGTTGTAGCATGGGCCTAAGATCATTGAAGTAACTCTCTCGTTCCAGTAGGCCTTTTCGGAAATGAGTCAGAGACTGGAATGAGTTTGCCATGCAAAGCTGTCCGGGATTGTTACCTGGGACACTTGTTGTGTATTTGTTGTTTAATAGACTGAAGGTTTTTGCTAAATATGCCTAAATGTAACTTCTGTTTTCCAAACTGGAATAGAAATCATCGCACCTCTACACCAAATCTAAAGTTTTATTGTATTCCAAAGGATGAATAACTGCAAAAACCGTATAAAATACTGTTTCAAAACGACAACTTAATGATCGACTTCGAAAACGGAGAAAAGCTTAGCAGAACACATCTTCCTTCTATATTTCCGTGGTCCAAAGAGGTCAAAAAAGTAATTGTTGAAGGAACTGTCACGTCTGAATTAAAGAAGCATAAACGAAAGGCTGACAAGATTGAAGACCACAGATCCAATTCAGCAGATGATCGGGAAACAAGAGATGGATTCCGCCGTTTGGGTCACGTAAATACCTTTTATCGAGTCCATTTTCAATGTATGACTTCACTCTTTAGATAACATAGAACTAAAAGACGTTACATAAGCAACAGAGTGATTTTTGACGTTCTGTTTAAACACTGATCGGGACTTCGTAACACTTAATGTATCTAAGTTTGTTTGCCTAACCCTTGCTTTAAATCGGCGAGTTTTCTGGAAGTTTTAGCCCCTCTACAAAGTAACCATCTTCCAATGATGGCACACAGTCATTATTCAATTGGTTTTACAAGTTTTGCACCAGGAATGTCTTTTTCATTTAGCAATGTTGAGTTAATCTTCTTCGCTTCACTCATGTTTGTTTACTAGCGATCTAAACAGTGTTCCAAGTAATGCTCCCAGACGCCCTTGCAGTACCAAACTCGTCGCAATCCTTCACTCGTTTCTAAAAAGGCCTATTGGATGTCCATTTTTCTCATATAATCAAGGTGGCCTTCACAGATACATCTTGAAAGCTGCATAAAAAAAGTGACATGTTAGGTTTACTTTGTGTGATCTGGATGATTATCAGAGCAGCTTAACACAATAAGATAAAATTTCTTACGTTAAACTGTTTAATGAACGTATCCGCAGTAGAAAAGAGCAATAATAGATTATTGGTTTATTCATTTAGATAAGTGTTGCGATATATTCTTTGCATTTAGACAAATTAAACAAAACTGCATCCAACCATTTCAGAACCCCATTGTTTCCGAATTTTGTATTTGTTCGAAGTGAGACAAAATAATTTAGGACTCTTAAAGTGCGATTTTAGTGATAGAATATTTTCCTGAGTTCTAACCACGCAGACACCGTTGTTGTGCCCATCATTCTGCTTGTGGTGCTCTGCCTCAACACATGGCCAGAAAGAATAGTTCCATCCCTGTCTTCATATCAGCTGCTAAACGGCAATTGTGGAGAGGTCGGAAAGAACCAATATGTGTATTGTTTGAAGGCTGATATATTTGGTGGGTCGCTTAAGCAGGGGGATTGATTCCATACTAGGATTGGTCAAGGGGATCTGGAGATAGGGGAAGAAGTTTAGATACCTTGAAGGTTTGGTTATCTTATTACAAAATCAAGAAAAATATAAATCCCAACAACAACATTTATTTGACCCAATATAATTTTTACAATGGTAACTTATTACAAAGTACTTAAAAAGGAAGAAATTCAATAATTATTAAACAAAAATTCTTAAACAAAAATAATGAGTCGGGTTAAGCCAACAGAAACCATAAAGGGCTTTTCGAGCTAGACTACCTAAACTATTTCAAAGTTGAATTGAAAATAAATGTGTGTTGAATTGAAAATGAATGATCCAAAGATCAGGGTCAATCTTTGTTGCAAGTTGTTTTAGGTTGAGAGTTATCAGATCAAAACTGATGCTCAAGTTCTCTTTGAGTCACTGTCTGACCAGTCTAAAAAGAATGCCATTTAACATTTCTCCAACATTTAGTTGAGCTAAATATTTAGTGTTTGACGAGAACTTACGAAAGTATCTACTCTGGCTACCAAAGTTTAATTAAAAGATTCTACCTTCAGTGAATGAAGTCGAAACTGATTTTAATTTAATTTTTTTAAGAGCTTGTATCACCTTCCAGCCATTGCGATACAACAATAATCCATATGTGTCTGATTGTAACTCGCTGTAAGCAACATGGTCCTCAAGATCAACAAGCAAAGATGACAAACGTTTTGGACACATTTCGAAACATCAATTCTTTCTGTCAGATTCTTCACAACCTCGCTGCAGGTTTTCTCAATAGCAATAGCCTCATATGCCTCAGCCAACAGGAAACATTGTTATTCAATAGCTTAGAACCAACACGAGTTGTTGTTTGCTTTACCTGTTTGGTGTAGGGCTTTACAGAGAGCTATGACACAACTTTCCTCATTGAAATAAACACAGAATAACTTGTGATTCAGCATTGCCAATATTGGTCAGGTGGTGAGCTTCCTTACTTACTACAGTTACGAAAACCATGAAGTTGACAAAAAAAACTGTCTTGACCCTTTTTGAGTTGGAATCTTGTGCATCATTTCTGAATGTTCGCAACGGTGTTGTACTTCCTTCATAAACATTTCAGGGAAAGGCCTGACTCTTCAAGCCAAAGAATACGTTCGTCCAGTTGGTTGTCTACCACAATAACTACTTTTTAATATGAACGATCTCAGCTTTTCTTTTTATACCAACACCACCACACAGTTTGTAGCACAGTGTCAATTCACCAACAAGAGCTACCGAAATAGTGCATGATCAGGCCCAACTGCTATCCCATTCAATAAACGGTGACAGTTTTTTCTCATGTATGGCAGAAACATCAGTGTGTCCACCATTTTGATTTCTTGTAGGACTGTGCACTCGCCTCTGTAGGTTTGTGGCCCCAGCAAGATGGCAGCACTATCATTGAAAAAGACTATTTGAGTTCTACAACCTCTGCAGCACTCTGAGCCAATTCTACTTGCAATTCAAGCTGATCCCTTTCTAGCTCAGCAAACCATTATCACGACCTGAACAAAACTTTGGGAACCTGAATTCCCATCACTCTGCTTATTTTGCAACAGTTTCTGCTTTCCTTACACTTTCGATCTTGAAAGTGACGAGAGCACACAGTCATTTTGTTAGTAGAACACTAGTAATGTCAACTCAGTTATATCAAACTCCCCCGCAACTCGAACAGATTCTCAATTCCCTTGGATTTGACCTAACTTTTCAGGCATTCTTTTTTCTCTAAACTCAAACTCGGGATAATTAAAAAATCCCGCTAACTCGAACTAAATCTAAGAGTAGTCATGCTGCTCTTTATTAAGGTAACACTTGAGTGAAGTAAAATTGCTTTATAATTCAATATTTGAATTGTTATTATACAAAATATTTAATATATGACTAAGGCATAACACTTATAAATAATGTGTAAGATACATAATTATCTAGTGTTATTGTATCATTCATTGTGTCTTTAGTCTGAAATGGTGACAGTGTTTTCGTTTTGTGAATTAGGTAAGCTTTGCTTGCTTTTCGACGAGAAGTGTCCTTTGTGGGAAGTATTTCCAAGAGGATAAGAAGCATGTCTGAACTAGAGTGGCCTGGCGTAGTGAAGTGAGATGGTACTCATCTTCTGCATTTGCGTGACTTGGATTGTTTGTTGCATGTCTGTTCAGTGAATCTTTTGCTAAGTTTGCGTTGGGTTTCGCCAATGTTTTGCTTCCTACATTTTTTACATTAAATCATATAGGTAAAATTTCTATGTTTGTGAAGGTGTAAGACTTCTTTCAGTGCCTTGGGTTACGGCGGAAGCTGCCAGATGGGAGGAAGGGTGATGGGTTTAGATTTTCAATTTGGTGCAGACTAAAAAGTTCACGAAGATTGGGAGAGACCGATAAGCAACAACAGGACTTTTTTTTAAATATTTCATTGGATCTTGAAGTAATCTTTGAGATGTGGTCGTCTGGAAAAATCGTTAATGTCCGTTTGAACTTGGGACAAATCGATATGCCAGGGAGTGGGACAAAAGTTAGTCCTCTTGTAAGTAAGAGCATTTTGTCATCTGCAAGTTCGACTCCAGAAAGATTTGTAACGGTTGCAGCGTCTAAACATATAGGACTTTTCGCTTTGGAGTAACGTGTTTTGATTTGCGTAGTCGTCTATTCTTGTTTTGTCCTAGGTTTTAGATCGGGCACAAAAAGGATTATGATCATTGCACACTACTTCAGTAGTTTTCATGTGTGATTTAATGATTATCGCATTTAATAAAAATATATTTTAAAATTTTTAAAAGATAGAAGAACTTACCTGACATAAAACATATAACCGTTCTATGACGCTGAATCTGTGGCCTTGTCACCAATAACAGACATAGTAAAGGAATTCTTAACAACTTTTTTGAGGCCTGGCGTTCGATTTTGGCAATGGCATTGACAAACCCTTTGTGCTTCTTGTCTACGTGACAGGTTTCCCCAACTTTCAAACATTTCATTTCATCTACAACGCAAATCTAAACATAAATTGTGAAAGGTCGGTTATGCTTTGCAATGCTGTGCCATACTCTAAACAAAATTTTCAATTTTTCAAATGCTTGGTCATTCATTTTATGTGATGCCCGGGATATGGGAGTTGTGCCTGGAGATGGTTGTTTACCGCAGAAGTGGCCATTGCGTTCTGGTGCACACTGCTTTCGTTGCATTTTTTTTACGCTTTCATGCCCTTTCAAGGTTCCCGTCCTTTAACGACGTTTTTGGCTTCTGAAGCACACAGTAGTGCATAAGCGTTGTGTTTTTATCATAGCGCAGTCGTTGTACTCAGGATTCAACATAGGTCATACAAACACAGTGTTCCTGCATGTAATCATACTTCTTTGTATTGCAAGTTTTATTTTTTTCGGTACCTTTCTACAATGGCCAAGTCGTTCCACATTTTGACTTCATGGACGCTATTGCCGCCCTCCATTGCATCATATAGCACATGAAACCAACTGTAAGGCAGTTAAAAATATTGTGCACTTTTGAGTGACATGAAGAATACACAGGTATTGCAGACTTTTCTGATATTGAAAGTGGACTTCAATTTGATTGGTAAAGTCCACGCTGCAAGAGAGAGATTGCTACAAGTATTACAAACAAATGTAGTACTGGGTGGAACATGGGCAGAATATGGTTGTGTGGAAACTGGCGTCCTAGTTGGTGGATTGGACACTGACTAGAACCTTATATTCGAAAAAATCTCACTTAGTACTTCGCTCAGCGATCAGTTATTTGATCCTGTTCTAGTTTTTTGAGGCATTGGACTTGGCTATGTTGCTCTTTGTTGTAATCCAGCTCTGAAGGACCAACTGTGTTATGACAACGTCACTTGTTTAGACATGCTCTTACAAGTTCAAGAGTTGGCTACGAAATACACAATTTTGCTAATGCAAATTTTCATTAGATCCATTCTTTCGTGGTGGCTACACGCAATGTGTTAATATTGAATTAATTAACCAAAATTTAATCGGAAAATGACTTTTAACCCCCACAAGGGAATGGGTCTAGCAAAAATGTACATTAGCAAAATGGTGTATTACAGAGCAAAGGTAAAACACAAAACAAAGTTCTCCGTCATGCAACCTTAGTAGTCCCAAGTCCATGGGTATCAATTCCGGGCATTCATAGTCACTTCCAGTCCATTATACAAATATAAACAAAAATTAACAAGTTCGGAAATACAACAAACGCAGTTTATAACAAAGTCAGTCAATTCATGACTGACCTTCCCATTTCTTATTACATTCGATATGAGATGATGCAGAATATCTTTTTGACATTCGCTCAGTGGAACACAAGTTGCTGAGGATAAATAATATGAACTCTGGCTGCAAGAATCATTGTAATCTGATCAAGGATGAAAAGGAACACTGCCATTGGGCGCTGTGCATTTTAATGTGGGCTCTACTTTCATATGTTTTGTTTATTTATTGGCCGTTCATTTTGGCTACATGCGCAAACTCAACAATACATACAACAGTTGTTAGAAAACTGTACATATGTACAAATTAATACATAGTTTGCTGCAGCTGTACCTGCAGTTGTACATACTGTTATATAATTATGTGCAGTTCCTATAACTAATTAAGACTCCATAAGAGAAACATTGGGCAAATTCCTTTTTATGTTGCTTTTGGAATTAACAGAAATTCATAAAGAACAAACAGTACTTATATTTCTAATTACACATGACTGTTCCTTTTATCAAGAATTTGATCATTAATGCCAGTGGCGGAAATCAATGCACAATATAATGAGTAATATTGAGTGCTGTTTGAACTTTCTGCCAGTACAAGGTCATACACACACAGTTAGTGTTCCTACATGTAGTGGTACTTTTCACTGTCAAACAGGAAAACGAGTCACCAGATGTAGACATACGAACAACTGCATCCACGTTCTTGCAGCTTTTCCCCCTTCAATTTTTCTTTTTCAAAGAAACATTGGAGGAGCTTCCTGGCGCAACCTGACTTGCTCTTTGGATCTCTATATAAATGCATGATCTTAGCTGATATGGGCACAGCCTAAATATCCAAGGGCTACTTTCTCCCACTAATGTAAATCTTTATTTGTTGTATCATATGTCGTGTGGTCCAAAATTACCAAGTATGCCTTTTTTGAACAATTCCAGAATGAATTAATACAGACACACTTTTATAAGAAAATTCAGAATTTCGAGAATGTGGAAAGATTGACTGACTGAAGTCACTTCCAAACTAAAGTTGAGACTGAATGGCCTTTGGAGAAAGATGGTTCAATGACTAAGGAAATACAATGTAATAACGTACCTGCCATAAGAAAAAAGAATGGTAAAAAAAAAGAAAAAGATGCACAATACCCGAATTCTCTTCACCTCCTATATTTGAACTTAGCTAAGACTGTACCTTCACTACTTATCATCATCTTCAAAATTCTATGTAAAAATTATGTATATACATTGGCCTAATTTAGCCAGAAAGACGAATTATTCGTCTTAGATGAATTATTCGACTGGCCTAGGTAAATACGAGACGCATCAAAGTAAAGCAGTTTAATGTGTCTGGGTAAATACGAGACACATCAAACAAATTTTTTTTTCGCGGCCTTGCGTCAGTTCTTAGGCGCCGTTTAAACATCTTTCCAAGTTCCAACTTTGCTTTCTCTTGTACCTGCTGATTCTTCAAACTTTTGTTGAATTTTCATTTTATGTGTTCTGAAGCGTCATTGTTTGATGATTTTTTTAAAGCTCGAGTTACCAGGCCCAAACCCCTCACAAGAACTTGGTAGATACGGCCATTGTTTCAACAATGCATTTAGTGGGAAATGTAGTACATCGACTGGAAAGACGACACTGAGCCCATTAGATTCAGTACACCTGATGCATCACAATCTTCAAAGAACGAAAACGTTCCATAAATGACTGCAAGTACAATTTGGCAAAGTCAACATCAGAAATGACTTGATAACTGACTGTACTTTGAGTAATTGAACTTCCCACCGCGGATGCAATGTGCCACCCACTGTTTGTTGTAACCAGGGCCCAATATTTGAAATGTTTTCGGTTTAATGAAAAACGTTACAAGGCAGGGTAAAAGGGAGTCACTGGTACTTTTTGGTTTTTGAGCAACTTTGTTAAAAGACAAAAATGACAATTTTACTCAACCCTTAATACTTTGGCTAATTCTCTATATTTATTGAATATGAGTTATGTGTAGCAGCCAACAAATCATCCAAAACTAAGAGTGAGTCTCACATCGGTTGGATTGATATATACCATTCTGCTAATGTCAGCAGTTTCTCGCAACAACACTGCAGTTTCAGTTGGCAAAACTGAATAAAGTCTCGGTATTGTGGGATTGGATCTGCTGTGCAATCTTGACTCATCAGCAGAATCAGTCTCACTTCCACCACTTTCTCTCCCAGATTCTGAATGACTTTTAGGGCCATCACCAATGCTGCTCTTTTACCCTTTCCTTTTCCCTTTTGAGCTTTTCCCTTTCCCTATCCGGTCCTTTGTGATCTTTCGATTCTGGTTCAAATTCAGAAGTAGCACAATGAGGGCAGTCCTGACCAAAGTGGCGCTGCCGCTTGACTGGTAATTTTGTGGTGCTCAATCCATGATTTCTAGCCCTGTTCAGCCCTTTCTTACAATTATGGCAGACGCTAAGCAGGTGAGCTTCAATGCAGTTCTCTGAAATGTCAATGTCCCACAGACTTCTCGTAGCTTCAGAATCTCCACCATTTCGTCCATCCTGTTTTCATCTCTGAAGGACTCGCTCATTAGGACCTGAAAATTGAAAAAAAAAATACACCAAAAACCAATTAATATTAGATACTCATTAAATCATCTTATTTCAGCAAAGATAACGATAAGATAGGTGACACCAGCTGCTTGTCTTTCAAACACAAGAAGGATATGAGCACAGAGAATTTCAAGTATTGTTTCACCACACAATTTTTTTCGTCGTGCTCAGCAAACAACTCTTCAAATTTCCTGTCTTTAATGAACAGCTGTGATCTTGACTTTCGATTCCAGGAATCTTTCAGGGGACCTGTAATGATCTTGCCTAGGATGCTGAAAGCTCTGACACCGGCGAGGTATTCAGGCACTTTTAAAAACATTTATGGCATATCGAGAAATCAAACCAAGTAAGAACAAGAAAAAAACAAAATTTTTTGAAATATAGTTTAAAATTCAATATCTGCAATCGTTCCCTTCACCACCACAACATGTGTGTGGCATCAAATTTTTCAGTAGCTCACAGAGATTCCAGACAGCCCATAGTGTTGACATAATAGTGCATTCCCGTCATGCCATTCGTGTTTAACGCTGCATGTTTTGTCCATTACGGTGTTGACAGTCGGGTCCGCTGCTCGACTGCTAGATTCAAGTAGAAGTTGATCACGCATCGGCCGATATTTCTCCCATAATATTTAGAGTTGTCTCAAGAAAGAGTAGGGATAAAAAAAGCAATAAAAAAAACCAATAAATTAGTTATCCTTTGTTCACAATCGCTTCAGTGGTTATTGAGAAAGTTGCTTTTGCTTTCTAAAATCGGGAAATCAAAGTGGTCTGCCATGATATTCTACACCAAGAGTAACGTGACTAAACACCCTAGTAATGGAGACAAATTTCCCCGAAACATCCCCTTTTCAAATTCCATCCCTAAGTCACAAGGAGCACATGCAGCAACCAGCAGACTTCGACAATAATGTAGTGTAGCAACAACCATCCACTGACCAGAATAAACTCTGGCACAAGTTGTTAGTGAGAACTGAAAGCCTAAGAGGTAATACATGTCTAGTACTGTATTTTTACTGAGTGACATTAATATTTAGGGAGCGTTCATTATTTATGAGGGGGGGGGGATGGGTGAAAATTTCCATTTTTTTTTCGGATCCCCCCCAAAATATCTAATTTTTTTTCATCCACAGATTGTTTGAAGCCATGCAGTAGCAGGCCGGAAGC
>JAOBRH010829085.1:0-14235 GCA_027575125.1 Umimayanthus parasiticus | reverse complement strand
ACGTGCAATTCACTCTCAGTTGATTAGAGGTCATTGATAGTTACTCAAGTAAAACTGCTAAGCAAAAAATCTTAGCTTAGCTCAAACTCAGCTCAGCAAAATTCAAGCTCCAGTGTAAAAACACCCAATAAATCTCCTTCGTATTTCTGTCTTTCTTTTCTTTGTCGCGTTTGCTGTAAGTCTGCTCTCAGGTAACTGCTTCGATGACAATAGATTATATCAGTAAATGCAGCGACTTTCTTTTCGTCACGAATCAATTGGTATAGTACAATACGTTTGTATGCCACAAATTTGAACTGTCGCGATGACTCGTGAAATGTTTGTGCGGGTCGCCGGAGACCTTAGCTGTAGTTCTAGTTGTAGTTTTAATTGTAGCTCTCCGCTTCAACCTAATTGCCAAGCATACAAGCCTAGTCAGGCTCTTGTTGAAACTAAAACACGGTATTCGTGATACTTTATATTTAAGAAAACGTTAAGTAATTGTCTGACTGGGCCGATCCAGGATTTAGTGAGAGGGTTCGGACAAACGTCCGCCTACATTATCTAATTGTTATTGTTGTTTAACAAGTCCTTTTTTCATAAGAAAAAGTATGGCCAAAATACTTGCGTTTGTTCAATTTACTTTAGGAGTTCGACCGAACCACCCGAACCACCCCCGCCTGGATCCGCTCCAGTCTGAGAGAGTTTTGTTAGGGGATTAATTGACTGGTGTTTCTGACTCTTTCGTTGCTCGTTGATGGTGGTACGTCACTTAACTCAGTTTTATTGCTTTTGTGTGCTCATGATATAAAAATACAGTTATAAACTGGCCAAATATACTTTTGGATTAACTTTCGTCTTCCTGTCTTTCACCTCAATATTGTTCCACAACTAGAACATTCTTTCTGTCTGGTACTGATTGTAAATACACCCACTTGTCATTCAGTGAAGTCCTCAGTAACAACTTTCAGTGTTTCAATTAACTAAAGAAGTGTTTTATGCTTTATTTTCACGTGTTGTTACATTTGATAGTTTAGTTTTTCCCGAGTTTTAACAACAGGAACAATATCAAACATAAAATCATAGTTCTTAACACTCAGTTCAAAACTGAATTTATTGAACTAACTGTTCGCTTGGTTTTCTTATCTCTTATCCTCTGTTAATGTTTATATCGACAACAAAACACTCCTCATGAAGTTATGAAGTTAAAGAAAGTGAAAAGTGTGTCGCCTTACCTGCTGATGTGTATACGAGGCTCACCAGGTTATAAATGCGCCCGTCTCTGTATGAGACTGTATTACAGCTCAAGGATCTCAGACCTATTAATTTAAGGACAACAACAACTTTTTCTAATTGTGAAAAACAACGATCGCGTCGAATTGTGTCTTGCCAATAAGTTCTTTCCAAGACTTAGGTTCAACTTCTGTCGAGCTGAACGAGTGCATGGAACAAGGACCAGATTACTCCCATATTTCCACAGTGAGTACTTTTAAAGTCGCTGACTGACAACGTCACGCCTATAACTATCCAACGTGAGTTTGCGGAGCTTGTCCTTACGTTTTCTCATCAGTGTTCGTGCTTGAGTGAATTGACTTCCGTTCTCTGGATACAAACTGACGTTTTGTGAGCACTAACCCCACGATGTGAAAAACAAATAGCACTTAAGCTCATTCTGTAAAAATGAAAAAAAGTTGAAAACGTTTTTGTGTGTTTTTGCTGCGAACTCAAGCATGTTGTTTTTCTCGATTCTCCAGGAGTACAGTGTCGGTGACAAGCCAAACTGGCCTTCGGCGTTCAAATGCTCTCTCAGCCCATGACAGGGCATATTGGAAGGTAGCAATTGAATTTAATGTCAACAAACAAACAAAATAATTATTAGTCGTTAAATAGACTGGAATGCACTTTTTCAGAAGCTGATATATACGAAAATGTTCCGTTTCTAAAAATACTTTCTAAACTGTTCTTTAACGATAACGCTTGCAATTTTTAGCTCGAAAATTTATCAATGCATGAACATTCCATATCTAGTTATTCTCTCAGGTTTCATTCAAGATTATTCAGCCATCCCCTGTCACCCCATGCCCCCTCCTTCTACCACCTAGTCAAAATCCCGCGTACTTTAAGTCTTTTCTGATAACTGTTTAACAAGAAAACCTTTGGTCTTGAATAATAACGTGAATGAGGATCAGACTTGTTCTTAAAATGTTTCAGTATAATGCAGTTGCTTTGAAGAACATTTATTGAAATCTTGTTCAGCCAAAATTGGTTGCTTTTTACTGAGTAAAATGTACACAAACAAAAGAAGCCCCCCTCCCCTCCCCCTCTCCCCCCCCGGGGGGGAGGCAGCGAGTGTTGACTAAATGTTCAATCCGGTCTATAATATCTAGATCTTCTGTCTGGCCGGTGGAGTCCCTCCCGGCTTCACTCGGCCAGATCTTACCGACAAATTATCTACCGTACGTCAAGTTCTTTTTGCGCTGACGGTTTTTTATATCTAATAATTTTGGTTGTAGAAAATAATGAGAATGCAAAAAGGAGCTTGATTGTTTAATAGCCAATCAACAAGCAATGCTCTGCTGCATTGGTTTGAATAACAATTCCTGACCAAGCAGCGGCGGTTTACTGAACGTTAATGGTCATTCTGCCTGAAGTTGGAATTTGTTGGTACTTGTAAACTGAAGAGCACACTCGCCAAAAGTCCGAAAGTGTTGCTTTTTCAATATGAAAAATGTTCGTATTTACATAAACAAACTATAAGTATTGGGCTCCTCTAATGAAGAGCAACTGATGAGGATGGCCACTGAAACTGATTTCTGTTTAGAAAGTAAGCTCGAAAATCATTTGTCCCCACGTGCTGCGCTGGGCATGTCGGGACGGAAATCCCATTCTCTAAAGACTTGTATACCAATAGATGATCTGGTCAAAGGTAACTACAAGAAAAGGATGTCGCTGACATACCTGTTGGGAGCGTTCCAAAAGGTCCGGCCTTGCCTCCACATTCAGAGATGTAATAAAAGTAGAAGACCAAGCCGCCGTAATGTGTGTTGAACTGTTTGGCGATTGTAAATGTGTGATTGTTTTAGTATTAAGTAAAAGTAATGTTAATTGATAAGTACTTTGGCTTGTTTATTATATAAACTTTGCTTAACTCAGTACGGGAGTAATTACTAGAAGTTGTTAATAGCTTCACCAGCTGTAAAATGTCAGACTCGCGTAGTCAGTAACTGATTTTACATTCATACAGTCGGGATGTCACTCGACATTCACGACTCTCTATCAAAATGTAGCATATGCGCTACATACAGGAGTAAAAATCAGAAAGAACCATTGGTCCCCCATGTCGTTCCAGACCGTCCCTTGAAGGTAATGGAACACAAGGGGAATAGTTACCATTGATCCCCCATGTCGTTCCAGACCGTCCTTTGAAGTTAATGGAACACAAAGGAAATAGCTACCTAGTGGTCGTTGACTACTACTCCAAGTCATTGAAATATGTTTAATGCATGGCAAGACCGAAGCATATGAAATCGATTTTTGCAAGACACGGAATATCTCAGACCACATACCTTACAAAGGTCATGAATTCAAAGAATTCGCAAAGGAATGGGCATTCAAGATGACACTCAGTATCCGGCCATAATCAAATGGATGAATGAAAAGGTTATACAAATTAATTTTTAAAGAATCTTAAAGAAAGCCCAAGATTAATGTATCGCCCTTTTGGAGCTCCGCAACACTCTCCAACATCTGCTGCAACCAGTGGACTGCCCAACAGTGTCAACCAGCAACTTGAAGCATGCCAAAGGCAGCAAGCACTCTACTACAATCGGGACTTGAAACCACTACTGTACCATCTTTAGACCAAAACGACGGTGCTCGCATCCGTCAGAAAAAAGAAACATGGGTACCTGCTCGGCAAAGTGGTACAGACTGCAGACACACCAAGGTCGTACATTGTCGCTGCTGGGAAAGGCCACGAGTACTGTCGGGACAGGAGGCACCTGCTACAGACAGTCGAAATCGCCACCAGTTACCACAGTACCGTGTTCGACCAGGATCCAGAGAACACCACAGAGACCAAGCCAGACCCACCGAGTACCCCAGATACTACCAAAACACCAGCAGCCCGAGCAGTTAAAATTCCACGTCGAACTTCAACCAGGAATAGAGTCTTGCCATCCAAATACCAGGACTTTGTTATGGGTTGAGATCCATAACTGCTCGTGCTGCTGGTGATGCAAATGCAAAGACACTTTTTAAAGTTAAAACTATTCTAAAATTAGTCAAGTTCTCCTTCAGTTCTCAAACTGAAGAAAAACTTGACTAATTTTAGAATAGTTTTAACTTATAAAGTCTCTTTGCATTTGAATTTTTCCTTATATTTTCATTACAAATAGAACTTCGAAGAAACTAGGTCAACGGCCTAACGTCCCTGTCCACGTCACGGCCGCTACTTACTGATCTCTCAATACCGCATTCTTCAAATTCTTCTGACATGCATATACCATCTATACATGAATTAATGAAACTCTTGGAATATGGTTTCAGGGGTACACCACACTCGTGGTTTACTAGCTATCTATCAGACAGATACCAATGTTTCAGTTGGGAGCAGTGAATCATCCAAGCAGCTAATAACACACGGAATTCCTCAAGGCAGCACCCCGGGACCGCTTCAATTTCTTCTTTAATTTACATAAACGGTATAAATAATGTTAACCCTTAATGCTGAGCTAATCAAGGCAAAAAAGGTAAAAAAATGTTAATAAACTTTCTATAAACTTTACAAAACTAACTTCCTGATAGTCAAGTCAGCCCAAAAGCGCTTAAACACACCCATCGATATAATACTCCCAGATATATAAAAATGGCTTATTATTCCACCTTAAGCAAAAAGATCACATTTAATTTTTAGGGGTCTTAGTTGGCGACAAAATGAACTGGCATTATCACATTGCATCTGTTTGTCTTGCGTTGCTCAAAGTATTGGAATTTTCTATAAGTTGCGGCTTTTTCTCACACTCACGCAGCTACGACAAATCTATTATACCCTAATCTATCCCCACATCTCCTATGCTATCGTTGCTTGGGGGAGTGCGTATAAGTCCCATATCAACAAACTACAAGTAAAACAAAATCATCTTGCAAGAGTAATTTTTTTTCGAAGTACATGTATTATATAGTAAGAACACACCATCAGCACTGCCCCTAATAAATCTTCTAGACCTTCTAATTGTAAATTCGTAAATCCTCGAATAAGCGCCGCACTTCGAATAATCGCCGCACCTCGAATAAGCGCGCACTTCGAATAAGCGCCGCACCTCGAATAAGCGCCGCACCTACAGGCCCGCAACTTTTAAGCGCCGCCCTCGAATAAGCGTCTAGAAAGAGATCTAGAGGTATACAGCCAGAGACACTGATTTTCAAAATTTATAGACTAGGGCTAAAACATTGGTATATCATACAAGATCATATGGCAAAAAATAGGTAAAGTAAGGAATAAGCTTTTATGACTGAGTGTTTTTGATGTGTCGTACCTTTGAACAGACAAATTCTCCACACGATTATTTGCGTTATGATGTTTTGGGATCTTAAGAAGGATAATGTAAGAGATTTGTAAAACGTCGGTGAGAGATCTGACGAGCCCCAAGAGGCCGCCGGGGTTGTGCAAAACCGCTGGCTGTGACCGATATGATATACGCCCAATGTCTGTCAATGGTGCCCTGGGAATTTTGGGAGACACAGACAAAATTATAAAAGTTTTTCAAACGAGGAAAGGAACTTGAATCTACTGCGAAGGAAACAAGGCCGCGGCTGCTTTTGGATCGATCGTGGAGGCAATGATCAGCTGAGCGCTAGCAACAACATCAATAGAACCCTTATCCCTCAGAGTACACCAATGGAAGATCACGACCCAACCTCCTCACATGGCTAACATAACCCACCACAAGGCACAAAAACAACACATCATACATAAGTATTCAATTCAATTCAAAATTTCGGTTTTATTTACATATAATTCACAATGAATTCGTTCACATCAGTACTTGTGTTTTAACAAATTCCTATCTACATATGACACGTTGGTTCCGGCTTAATCCTCGTGTTTTATCTTGTTAACTTTTATTATTTTACAGGAGCGCAGAGAAACGGTCATCGCATCACAGCGGAGAGTTCGCCAAGTGACAACAGTAAATTACCCGTCCATCAAGATGGTTGCTGCGGCAGTTTAACCCTCGTAAAGGGCACCACAGCTGGCTCCCATGCTGTTTCTAGATTATTAGCTCAGCATTTTTGTCACCTCCCAGATGAGCCTCGTAATGGTGTCCGTCGTCGCCAGTACAAAGCACATTTATGTACTGTGTCTGTTCACAGAAAAAAAGGTTGTTGGTACAGATTTTAAAAATTATCTCGTATACATCAGTTTTCGAACATCATTGAGAGTTTCAGTAATTCTCAAATTCTCTGATTGATAAGTTTAATTTTTCGAGAAAAGCTGTGAGTGGTAATTCGGCGTGGTTTTCATCAAACTCGTAAAAAGGTTTTGCAAAATTTTCTTCAGCACGACTGGCAAGACTGTTAACTATAGCTAATGAAAGACCGCAGTCAGGTTTCTTAGTTGTATTGTTATAACAATATGGGTTCTCTTCGGCTTCCTAATGTGCGCCTGTTCGCATGCGTGTTTACTTACAATATGTCATTGTAAACGGTTTCAACAATTATCTATTTTGAATGCGTTTTTGCTTCGTTTTGAATATGTTTACCTCGTTGTCGTTTAGAAAAGCAATCAGCTCCTCATATATTTCAGTGAAAGATGGTCGATCCTCAGGTTTGCTCTTCCAGCAATTTTCCATCAGCAGATACCTGAACAAACAAATAAGAAATTGTGACTCTTCAGAGAAAATACCACATGATAATATCAAGTGAGCATAGAGTTTTCTACCAGGAACGATGAGTTTTTTTCTTCTGAAAATAGGAACTCATTTATGAACCTAAAATACTAACTTCACAGTAAACACCATTGCTATATGAATCTTTTTAGGCTAACTTGGAAAATTCCAGGATTGTTAAACATCATCTAAACCAACCATGTAACATTATCCAACATCATCCATCATATATCATCATTCAACACTATCCATCATTTGCAAATACCATCATTCAATGTCATCTATTGTCGCCCAACATTGTCCGACTGAACACTATCCATTATATACAACTGATCAATGTACCCTCCCGGTTAACACCATAATGGCATTACGGCAGCTCGTGAACTTGGGCACACGATGTACGGATTGCATTGTGGAGTCACCAGAGTGCTCAGACTGTGAGCAGTGGGCGATGCATAAGTGCAAATAGTGAACGTCTCTCTGAGAGACTCTCCACCCAATCCGTAAGAGTGCTCAACAGAATATATCTGGAGCATAATATACAATTGAACAATGCGCCCTCCCGGTTACCACCATAATGGCATTATATATCATCATCCAACACCATCCAACTCCAACGAAGAGCTAATGTTCGAAACGTCAGCTACACACCATATCCCACAGGCGAAAAGCATACCATATCAACCTTTGTTGATCAAACCTGTATTCAGCTTACTCGCCCATGCAGAAAAAAACCAGTTTTTTTTTTCAAAGCTAGTCTTCCAGTGATCATCCAACACCATCCATCATATATCACCTTCCAAAATCATCCAGCACCATCCATTGCATATCATCTTCCAACATCATTAAGCACCATACATCTTATTTCATCTTCCAACACCATCCAGCACCATCTATCATATATCATCATCCAACTTCATCATCATCATCCATCATATATCACCTTCCAACATCATCAAGCACCATCCATCACATATCATCTTCCAACATCCAGAACCATCCATCATATATCATCATCCAACTTAATCTAACATTATCCATCATATATCACCTTCCAACATCATCAAGCACCATCCATCATATATCACCTTCCAACATCATCGAGCACCAACCATCATATATCATCTTCCAACATCATCCAACATCATCCACCATATATCACTATCCAACATCATCCAGCATCATCCATCATCATTATCATAACCATAATAATAATAATAATAATAATAATAACAACAACAATACTAAACATTGGTTGAGTGCTAATATAGTCAAGATAAATGGCAAATTGTAAAATATTTAATGTAACGAACGTTTTTGTGCAATAAAAATACTTAAAAATTTCTCAGCGCTTCATAAAATATCAATTAAAAGCTAATTACCAATTTAAATGCTGTTTACTTACAGTTCATCTGAACAGTGGCGCGGTTTTTCCATGCGGTATCCTTGTTGTAGTTTACTGTGCAATGAAACTACACTACGCTCGCCCGTGTAGGGTTCCTTTCCTGCAGAATGAAATTGGGTACTTTAAATTAGACGTAGCTTTGTTAAACCACAGCTAAACTTGCCTGATTACACTGTTAAATACACCAGTAGAAGATCACCCGTCCTATTTTTTACTCACATCCCAAACAGGCAAATTTTTAAACAAATGCAATGAAGATGTTTCTATAGGGATATCAACAAAATATTAATAGTAATAATAATAATAATAACAATGATAAAGATATTGATGAAGATGGTGACAGCAATAATGACAATGACAAAGATTATGAATCGATAAAGATAATGACGAGGATAACAATGGTAATCGTAATGGCAAGTTAATGATACTACTACTACTGCTAATAACAACAATAAAAATAATGCTAATACTAATACTACTACTACTACTGCTAATAACAATAATAATAATAATAATAATAATTATTATTATTATTATTATTATTATTATTATTATTATTATTATTATAATGTCAGAATTATCAACAGAAACAAGAAGCTGATGAAGATGTTGCTAACAATAACTGCTTCCTACTGAACTGAACCTGGTTGAAGGTTTTACGTTTCAACGATAAGGAACTATAATTTAGCGGACTGAACAGACAAACAGACAAATTAATTGACAATCAATATAGCAATTATGCTTACCAAGGGTGATGATTTCCCAAAGTAAGATACCGAAAGACCATCTGGAAGAGAGAAAAACACACTTTTAACTCTGGAAATTGTATTACATAGATATATGTGTCTTTGAAATATGTTCACCTCAGACAAAACGGCAACTCAAACCGCTAGGGTTTCCTGCTGAAGTCAATTATTGAACTAAATCGACTTAAAGAACATTTTTCATTTTCATTTCAAAACGACTAGATATTTGTTTTTATTAAATACAAAATACTGGATGTTGAATTTCTAGTAATCTGCTTGGCACTCTACTCATGGTATGAATCCTATATCCTGTAATTTGTCCAAATATGGAAACTGACATATTTATCACGGAAAACTTCACCTCAAAATGGCCAAAAACTTAAGTCGGTAGAAAATAAAAGTCGAGATATTTTTATCCAGTGTTTGGTATTTATAAAAACAATTATTCCATTCACGCTGGTTGGATACGAGCTTATGATAACCGACCCAGTGCTCCGCACCTCGTCCGCTATCTAAGAGATCATATCCAAGGAACGTTCATGTAATAATTGTTCAAATAACCCTGATAGCATGTAGTGATAGTCCGATCACTTACCAGCTGTGTTGCTCTTGTCTATTTTATTTAACAGTTCAGCAGGCTTTAACAAAACTACTACCGGGAATGTGAGAGATGGTGTGTAAACACTATTCAATCAATGTGTAAGTCTCTTTCAGAGCAATCAGCCAAAATGAAATTCAAGCCAGAAACTACAAACACTGCCCACCGCTTGGTAACTTGCTCCTGCATTGTTCCGTTCGTCTCATTCAGCCGAGTGCTGATTTGCTGGAAATGATTTTCGCATATTTTGATTGGTCGAGAAAAGACCTGTCCGGACTACTAACTTTATTAGTACCGATATCTATGTTATGAACAGTGTGTGTCTCAATATATGTACATTTTCTTTCATTTTCGACGTTTCTTTTAAATGTATTTTTTGTTTTATTTTATTTTTACACAGAGCTCTTTTAAACTAGCGTTTAGCTAAATAGATGTCCCTGTTTAAAGATTGCATTAAATAAATAAATAAACAAAAACTAACTAATTACAGCGCTACGAATTTTCTAGAAACAAACCTCAGAATTTCGTCGAAATCAAAAGCGAGTGGATGATTGTTAAGTAAAACCCTGGATCGCTTGTATGGGAGTTTCGTGCCAATAATATATTTAATTTATTTCACATACCTTTTTTATTCACAAAATAGTTATCAATGAAATAGGAACTTTACGGTAGAACCCAGCTCTCTCCTCGTCTCTAAACTGGCAATTTGACGTAAAATATGCACTTACACGTCACTTTTGGTCGAGTAGACGCCTTGCAAAGATTCTACCGCCAGCCACTTCCACGCTACTTTGCCCTGTAACAAAATGTAAACATTGGTTATTACTCGGGCCGTAGGGGCCGAGTTGAGGTTTCGGCTCCATCCTTTCTTTAAAAAAAATTTAATTAAATTTTATTGTCCGTGTCACACTTAATATGCAAGATCAATTTGAGCCCGCGTTATTTAAGGCGCCTCGGTAGCACAGTGGTTAGCACGTCGGACTCAGTGATCTGTTGGTCCGGGTTCGATTCCCGGTGGACGCGTATCGAACTTTCTTTGCTTTTCTTTTCTTTTTTTCTTCTTAAAGTAAATATACTATTTTTCTTTTTTATTCTTCATTTCAAGGTCGAATATATCAGAAATGTTACAGCATACATGTATCATTTAAACGTGATATTAAAAAAAATAATCCAGCAAATAATTACCGGCCATTTTCCTTTACCAGCATCCCTTGCACTTCGTACAAGCTACATGTAGTTTATATGATGTACGAATTGTAGTGAACAAGGGTTTCGAGCAATTCAAGCATACGACAAGGTCCCGGACCGAATTAGGCTTTATAAAGCCTCTTGTTAATATTGCAATTGTCACTATGATTGTCACTGCCACTTGTCGCTGCCATTGTCATTACCATCATCATAAGATCATTATTATTATAATTATATTGTTAATATATTTAATATTTTTTTCATAGGCAATAATAATATTAATTAATAATATTAATAATAATAGTAATGATGATGATGACGACATAGTGATAATGATAATGATAATGACATAGAAAATCTAGTTTTTTCTATTCTTTTCTCAAACAAAATCTAAATGAAAGGGCTACAGGCTGTTCTTTATGATTACAGTAGTATATAACCCTTACCCCTGTAGTTTTGATGTATCTTCCATGATTCGAGATGTCACGTGCCAGGCCAAAGTCGGTTACTTTTGCTACCAGTCCTTCGGCTATGAGCACATTTCGGGCGGCCAAGTCTCTGTGTATACACTGAGGTGTAGAGATGTTTGCCAGTGAGCAGGTTTTGTAATTTAAATGCAAGGAAGTGCAATGCAAACAAAAACTCAGTAGCAAGCAAGTAAGTCAGTTTCTTTTGCGGTTTAAGTTTACATTCAGTAATTCAGCAGAGAACTTGAGGATAGGTTCACCTAAAGCGTTTAATACACTAAGTAACTTTTCGTCAAACTTGGACAGGGGAGGATCCAAAATTTCGGAAAGGACCGCGGGAGGGCCCAAAACTCGCAGTTCTGGAAAGGGGATGGGGTAGGTGAGTGGGTGGGTGGGCAGGGCTGGAAAATGGCACCTGTGCCCAAAAGTACGTTTTCTTCAGTGTTCTTGTGACAAAATACTTCTCTATAAACTGCTGACGAAAGTGGGGCCCGGGCCTTGGCTGCCCCGCCCTTAAGTCCGTCCTTGAGCAGGGAAGCGCAGCGTTTAAACGTAAAGGGGATTAAAGAGTGTTGACAAAGGAATGAGGCCTTCGTACAACCAGCAGGTTTACACAGGTCAGGACTGAACTTGTTTACAAGCTGCACACACTTAGGAGTTATTCATTATAGGTGGTCAATATTATTATTGTTATTATTATTATTATTATTATTATTATTATTATCAGCAATGATATGAAATAAGACAATGCGCCTATTAATGATAAAATAAAAAATGATGCAAATAAAAGGAACAATCAGTTAATTAAAATCAGTTGGACAACCTGATTAAAGATTTAAAAGTCGAAAAATTACTAAATATCTTTGATTTCAATACAGACCTAAGGTTTATTATAAGAAAACACCTTTAGAAAGAAATGCCTTAACAGTGGGTAGCTGCAGCTGTTAACAGGTTGGGCAAATGAGTTGGTGTTCGGCCTTTCTACCGGTTGAACAATACAAGGATGTGGATGCAGATAGAAACAAGAGTCCATTGAGTGTGGTCTACCTCTTTCTTCTCAAGATGGCTCATCCCCCGAGCAACTCCTGCCGCTATCTTGAGAAGCTCTCTCTCAGTAAGTCGTGATCGGATGTTGACGTACGAGACTGCCTCCAGTGGATCGATGCGACTCTTTGTCAGTATTTTATCCAAGCTTCCCCCCACAACAAACTCGATGACTACACTTACAGGATCTACAGAAAGTAACAAGTCGTATTAGCATTTATTCTGCGTGGAGGCCTGTGTTGCACCATTTGGCGATGAATGCAGTGTTGCCATGCGTCAATGGCTACAACACTTTACATTAGCCATGTTTGTGTTGTGTTGTGTCAAGTTGTGTTGAGTTGAGTTGTGTTGAGTTGTGTTGTGTCAAGTTGAGTTGCGTTGTGTTGTGTTATATTGTAATGTGTTATATTGCATTGTATTATTATGTTTGGTTTTGCGTTCAGTACCACCGTTATATGTGCATGTTCTTCATTGTTTTGATGTACATGTAATCTGATGTTCACATCGTAATGTCCGTTTTGTTACGCTGTAAATATAACTCATTTTTATCTTGAAGATTAGAAGTGTTTGGTGTTACACGTACTTAATTGTTTCTTAGAATGTACTGACTTTTGAACCAGTTGATGAAAACCCATATTAAAGAGTGGAAGTGTTTGCTATTACTTGTTTCTCAGAATGTTCTAACTTTTGAACCAATTGATGAAAGCCCACAACACGACCATTCATTTTGTATCCCTTAAAGAGTAGAAGTGTTTGGTGTTACTTGTTCCTTAGAATGCCTAACTTTTGAACCAGTTGGTGAAAACGCGCAACATGGATCTCCAGATGAGTAAAAATCAGTTTCTTGTAAGTCCTAAATCTTGAATAAATTGCTAAATACCATAGATAACCTCTCAGTTGGAGCAGAGGTGTTTGGCGTTAACCAGTTTTACAAAGCTATAATGCTCCCAGTTCCGTAAAATACAAAGTAGGGTTTGGAAACACAACAGGGCAAAATAATACTCCACCTTTCGTGCAGGCGCCCACCAGACTCACGATATGGGGGTGGTGACCAACGTGTCTCAACATTTGCAGTTCGGTCAGCAGTGCGCTGCGTTCAGCCTCGCCGGCATTATCTAGTAACACAGCAGAAAAACATTCAATGCCAAACTTGGTATGGTGGGCAAGGGCACATCGGACTTCATTAGACACTCTAATGCCACTTCGCTATGTGGATGGTGGCAGTTAAATTAAAGATGGTGGGCTTGTGACGTCACATGACGTCAAAGCGGAGTTTTAAAACGTGTTACCAATAAGTGCATTACTGACTTACCTATTTGACCACTAGTTTGTACATTGCTGGCAAGTAAAGTAAAGTAAAACAAAATATAGTAAAGCAAAGCAAAGTAAAGGAAAGGAAAGGAAAGCAGAGTAAAGTAAAGTAAAGTAAAGTAAAGTAAAGTAAAGTAAAGCAAAGTAAAGTAAAGTAAAGTAAAGCAAAGTAAAGGAAAGGAAAGGAAAGGAATTCAAAGTAAAGCAAAGTAAAGTAAAGGAAAGGAAAGGAATTCAAAGTAAAGTAAAGTAAAGGAAAGTAAAGTAAAGCAAAGGAAAGGAAAGGAAAGGAAAGGAAAGTAAAGTAAAGTAAATATAACAAAGTGAAATAAAGCAAAGCAGGGTAGAGTAAAGTAGTCGAGTAGAGTAGAGTAGAGTAAAGTAGAGTAGAGTAGAGTAGAAGAGAGCATAGTAGAGTAGAGTAAAATAGAGTAGAGCAGATTAGAGTAAAGTAGAGTAGAGTAGTGAATAGAGTAGAGTAGAGTAGAGTAGACCAGAGTAGAGTAGAGTAGAGCAGAGTAGAGCAGAGCAGAGCAGAGTAGAGTAGAGTAGAGTAGAGTAGAGTAGAGTAGAGTAGAGTAGAGTAGAGTAGAGTAGAGTAGAGTAG
>JAOBRH010827974.1:0-14241 GCA_027575125.1 Umimayanthus parasiticus | reverse complement strand
ACCTTTCAATGCATTTTTCGAAAATAACTTACCATAAGGTTTATTTAGGCAAAATATGAAAAAATCGACCACCCGACGACGCGTCCGCGAATTTTGATATTTACTGGCATTGACTCTTAAGAAGGTTGTTGAGGTAGATATATATACAAGTCATAAAGGGATATGATTGTGCAATTTTTTGTTGATGATTTTGTTCTATGCATGATCTTTAATTATTTTATTGTGTATATAGGAATATTTGTCTATGGAACTTCAACAGCCTCATAGGCATAAATACGCTATATAGTGTACCTTGAAAGGAAGAAGAGTTTCTGCGCAAGCTTTCATTCTCATCACATCTCCTTGGTAGTGTGCATCTTGAAACTCTTTGATCAAATCACTCTCAACCTGCTGGTAGTGTGCTGTGGAACAAACACACATGGTGGTTTCTGCATTGTGTAACTTTCCAAAGTAATTACATAACGTGTAGACAAGCCACACACAAACTTTTGGTACAATGAATACGAATGTTCTCTCACCTAGAACTGTCTGCATGGTATTAAAATTGTTGACAGTGAACACCTTTTACAATCATTAAACCTCTTAAATCTGATCGATGCAGTTCAAATCACTATAAAACTGAATCCAATGAAAGACCCATGAAAATGTTTTGACACTACCACGAAACAGTGTAATTGATTGTCATAAAACTTACATTTTGACAATTCATGGGTTTTATTTATCAGCACCATCAAAAAACTATTAAATGAGAAGAAAACAATTTAGGTTTTAATAAACCATGATTATGGCATGAATTAATAGAATGTTGATCCATGGAAATCGTGTGAAATTTTAGGTTGATCATGAAGTTGTTTGACTGTGTGATCTTTTATGGTCTATGAATTCATTTCCATGAGAATTGATAAGAGTCTGCACTAGTGCGATTACTCCTAGTAACAGATTTCTGATAAAACTCTGGAACTAAACTGTATTGAATTACAGGAAAACTAAAAAAAATGAATGAGTGGTTTTTCAGAAGGCTGCTGATTTTAGGCAAAATAGCTGTAGTTGAGAGCTTAATACTTACTTCACAGCTAGTCTACATCCCCAACCCTCTTCCATCACATAATCAATACAGTTTTTTTTATTAAGAACCAATAAAATTTTGCTTAGGCTCAAATGTTCTCATTTTTCAGCAGTTTGAGGTTCCAAATTTTGTTATTAACAGCCATATATTTTTAACGGCTGAAAATCAACTGAAACGCCTTTAGGTGCTTTTGCGTGTTATGGTTTTCTTGTGATTTGAGGCAGACAGTATATTCAGCCGGTATTTTTTGTGAGAAGATAGTGCAAGAACGTGCGTACATGCAAGACACGTCAAGTGCTTCAATGGCAGGGGAGGCTATTATTGTGGACAAAGGTCACAGACACATGCACCGTATCAACACTTATTTACTGTGTGATGATGGGTGGGATTGCTTGCTGCGTTTCACTATTTTTATTTAATTTCTTTTTTTCCTAACATTATCATTTCAGCCTCAGATTGTTCTTTTGTTTCTATTTTTAGGGCGATTTGAGCCGCACTGTTCTTATTAGTTTTGTTCATTTAAATAAAAAAAGGTACACAAACGTAATACAAAAGGACCTTAGTTTACAACTTCCTACGGAACGGTAAAGGGGGGAAAATAAATCGATCCGCAATTATTAACGATAACAGCGAAGGTGACTTAAAACTGTCCGAACTTAACCCTAGAAGGCATAAGGTAAAAAAAAGTTACACGGAAGCATAAGGAGGTGGGGGGGTCAATCGGACCACTCCCCTCTACTTTTGATACCATTCATCCGATTGACTAGATATTTGGCACATATAATGAGCGTTCTTTGTACTTTCAATTAATCGAAACCACTTGCTGCTTAATTGGTTTCCATGGCAACCACAGCAACATAATGACGTCACTAGCGGCCGCCATCTTGGATTTTCAAATTTTCAAATATTTTTCAAATTCAAATTTAAACACTGAAAATAGTGAGAAAAAAACGTTTAGCGATTTGAATCTACAAAATTATAAGATCCATTGTAAAATTATCAGTATTTAGGGATAAATAGTCACATTTTTAGCGAAAAATTGCATTTTCGTAGTCAACACACAAGTTGCGTGACTTATTATGATGACGTCATTAATCGTTACGTCACTTAATTAGGGTCAAAAGATGTCTTAACAAACAAAGAACAGTTGTGCCACAGTCTTTGGTAATCGGTCAGAGAACAAAAATTTAAGGCCAAAAAATCGAGGGGGGAGGGGTAAGATTGACCCCCCACTCCTTATGCTTTCTAGGGTTAAGACATTTATCATGTCATTGACATTTACAAGGATGCAAAAATATGTTAATAGTAATTGTTTTGAACTTGCACAGACAGTGCGCTATTGAAGATACGTTGCCTTTTATTATCCACGTTTGTTTTGTTTAACTAGTTAATTTTGATTGCTTGAAACCGTTTTTCCATATTACAAGAGAGATTCAGTGACACATAGACTATTTACAAAAGCATAGTAATTAAGCCTTCAAATAAGCATCAGAGAGCGCAAAACATTGTTTTCAGATAGTTGGAGCATGTAGCTAAGCACGGAGAAGTTCAAAAGGAGTTTTAGCTTTGGAATATCGGATCCATCAGATGTACATTGTAACGCTCATTCTTAGTTTCATTTTTTGAGTTTTGAATTAGTTTATAGTTTAAAGCTTAGTTCTAATTTGTATATTGTTCATCTTTTTTGTTTTTACCGTTTGTGTTGTAAATGGCCGATTAAAGAGATTTTGAAACACGTTGTTTGCTGCACTGTGGTTGAGCTGTGGTTTGAACACACCCCATGTCTGCTGTCGTTGAGAACGCGAAAGTAATAGAGCTTAGCTCTCTTAGATTATAATCTCAGAAACCACAAGGGAAGCATGCTATTTTTGTGCAGTTTGAACAAAGATGACAGAAAAAATTTGAACAGATCAAGTTGCTTTCTTAATGAAACATTGGGGATGTGGGCGGAAATGAACTTTGTCCCTACTTGTGCACTAAACAAGGATACCGCAAGAAAACAAATACTTTTTAAGCAACAACTCATTAACACGCTCAGAAAATAACCAGTTTGTTCCAAATACAACATTACAGATATAAGTTGTCCAGACTTCATAAGAATATGATCTCTCTCTCTAGAAAATCCTAAATATTCGCCGGTAACAAAATAAAAATTTGGAAAAAAACTAATACACTCTCTTTGGAGAAAATCACTACCAGTAAAATTAAGCCAAATTGATTAATTAATGTATTCATTATTGCTTAGAAGCACCCACACTGCTTCCCAAAGGTCGAGCCAACAAAAATGGATTGGAGATATTTATTATAGTCAACAGAATGAAACTCTTCCTGACATAAATTGGAAAATGTATTTCTCTTGTAGCGGACAATGAATGTAATGAATTGGCAGTCTAAGAGAAATGATTTCCTTATATGGATGAGTTTTGCTATGCTGTATATATGTTGTCATGGGACAGAGTTAGTTCATTGTGGTTCTGGCTTTCAAACTGTTTAGTTTTGAAAGTTATATATTTATTGTATAGGCATAGTGTTGGATTTGTGCGCCAATTGTACCACTGTACTTACTCGCAGTTGAGAAATACACTGTGGGCCTGGACCTACCACCGCTCGAGGGAATATCAGGAAGAGACATATTCTCTATCCTTTAATTGCACAAAATCAAGCTTTCTGAGAGCTTTCCACTTTAAGTTTTTACACGGACAACTAGCTACAAAGCCTTTTCTGCTCAATTGCAGGATTCCAACAACAGACTGTTGTACTCCCTGCAAGAAGATCCCGAAACCCTAATTTATATGTGTCTAAAATGCCCGTTTTATACAAAAATATTTTGGACTCAGCTTGGTGGACTGGTGTTATACATTGGATTGAAACCTACCTAACAAAAACTAACAAACTTTTTGATACATGTAACTATGTTGTTGTTAGGGCTATATAAAAATCTATTTAATACTCAATGCTCTATTTTTTCCTGCAAACTCCGCCAAGAAAAACCACAAATAAGACAGTTTCTTCCAAAACTAGAATCTTTTTACATACTTGAAACAAACGCAGCTACAATGGAAGGCAGGCTTTTCAAAAAGATGAGAAAATGGAAGCCTTTCTTTGTGTCAGACAATAGAAGAAGTTAATATATCAATGTAAAAAGCAATTATAATATATCACTCATCAGGATTTCATCTCCTTAAATCAACAGTTTGGGAGCTTGGTAAGATTTATAAGAACAAGTATAGAGCAAACATTGGTGACTGGAAAATTAGGAAGTAGATGTTGCGATCCAAAGGGTCCTCGTCAGTTAAGCAATGGCTGTAACATGCCTATCACTTTAAATGTATTTAATTATCACTGTGATTAGTTTTCTTTATATATTTATCTATTTATCCACCTATTTAGTTATTTAATCGTCATTTTTTCTACTACGCTGCAGTAAAATTGAGAAAAAAATTAAAAAGAATTAATTGTATAAACTCCAGACAACATGCAACTTACAATATTTCAGAAAGGATCTTACCGTGAATTCTTTCTTTAACTTTACCAAACCTTTGGGGATTTAATAAGGTATTGTTAAAGATAAGCAACAACCAGTTAACAAGTTTGATATCGGAGTTCTTCACTTTAATTATACCACCTTTGAACACGTCATCCCTTCCCTCAACAAGATGAAGCATAACCTCATTAAACTTGGGAAACAACGCCTGCTACAGTTTCATAGCTGGATTTTATCAAATACTAACTGGTACACACAACAAAACCTAAAGTATCTGTACCGGTCAAAATCAGAAATATGGATGCTGCAACTAAAGATAGATAAAGCTGAACTTATACCCATACCCAGTGTCCGAATTTAAGGATTTTCAGGAGGTTGCCCAAAGGGCAAGAAGGTTTGATTTCCTAGTTGCACTTGAGAATTTTAGCTTGCCCGCCTCATTTGGCAGACCGTAACTCTTCAACACTAACTTTAACAATCAATTTATCATTCAACTACTGCTCGGTCAGGGCCTTTAAATATGACGTTTTCAGAGTGACATCACCGAGAAAATTAAGACAACAATTAAAAGAACGTAAGCCTTTCAATATAACATTACCCGTAAGACTAAGGGCAAGATTCGTAAAAAAACCATAGAGATAAAAAGAAGGCGTGCTGGACGCCTCGCAAAATTTAGGCGTGCTATGGCGTGCGATCTTTTTTTTTAAAATAAGCACATATCTTTTGAAAACAAGATGCTTGGTGTGCGTTCACTTGGGTTACGTTGTTGTTACGTTGAGTGGGAGTTTGGAAAGGATACTGTGGACACAAGGGAAATGAAATGGAAAATCGAATAGAAAATGCGCAAGATAAAGCGAATGTGGTTTAAGTTTTCGTTCAAAATCTAATCGTCTTTACGGACGTAAACAAAGACTTCCGAAAGACTATTTCTGACTGCAATACTCAATAAATTTTGCAAAAGCAACATTGATTCGATAATTTTACCGCGAATTTTGGTCTTGAAATCTGGTCGTTTGGCTATTACACATTGTCCACATTTTAAGTTTAAAATCTATATCATAAGCGTCCCCGAAAAGCGTGTCTCACTCTTCAGTTGCCACCACATCATCGTACTAAATAGTTTGTTTCATCTTGATTAAATACAACTTCGTTGGCTACCGCATTTTGATTGAGCGTGAACTCAGCCTTCCTCCACTCTCTCACTTGTTTTTTTGTTATCACTAAGCTATCTCGCAGCAGAATCAATAATTATTGATACCTTTTGCAAATAAACAGTTTTCAGCTTGAATGCAGCATCATATCGCACTTGTTTTCGCTTTTTAAACAAGATTATCTTTCTAGCGTCCCAAACACAATGCATCATTCACGCATCTGAAAAATATGTGATTTCAAGTGTTTACTTCACGGTTCAATGAACACAGACAGTATGGCGTAGTGCAACGAGCAGTGCTGATTGGCCAACCGGGCTTCTTTCCCCGCTCCTACTGACTGCATTGCACGAGCTTTGTATGAAGTTTTTTAAATGTTTCCTCAACTTTTAATGTTGATTGCCTCCGAAAGTCCAACCCCTCGTCCTCGTCGTGGCTCTGGTGAAGCTACATGGGCTAATCTCCCGTGAAGTGGACTGTACAGATTACAGAATCATTGACGAAATTCAGCCGCACCTTCGACTCAGAGAATAAGGGCTTGTCTCAGAGACAGTGAATGACGCAGTGCAGGCAAAGCAGCATGGACCCTTGCAGGGCCGAACGTTCTTCTCTCTCCAAAGTCAACATCCATTCTTGGTACGTGGAATGTCAGGATCATGTATCAATCCGGAAGATCAACCATCATTGCCAATGAAATGAAACGCTACAAAATATCAATTCTGGGGTTGAGTGAGACACGCTGGACCTCATCGGGGGAGGCGAAACTGGCTGATGGTACCACAATTATATACTCGGGACATCCAGATGATGGAGCACCGCATACAGAAGGTGTGGCCTTCACGTTAACACCAAGGCTTGCATAGCACTGATTTCCTGAGAGCCCATCAACTCTAGGTTAATAACAGCTAAATTTAGGAAACATAAAAGGATTGCAACTGTAACCACCAGTGTTATGCACCTACAAATGATGCAGAAGACGAAGAGAAAGAACCATTCTACAGCACCCTCTGCCAAACAATGGAGAGAAACAAGGAGAAGGATCTGGTCATAGTCATGGGAGATGATAATACCGGATATGAACGAATTATGGGAAGACACGGACTGGGTGAGATGAATGAAAAAGGGGAGATGTTTGCTGACTTCTGTTCAGACTTCGAATGTGTCATCGGGGGGTTCTGTGTTGCCCCACAAAGAAAGACACAAGACAACATGGGTTTCTCCAAACAGCATTACTGAAAACTAAATAGATCACATCTGTGTTTCAAGAAAATTCAGGCCGTCACTTCTTGACGTGATCACCACATACTGATCGCAAAAGTTAGGATGAAATTGAGGCGATGCTATACGCCATCAAATCCTAGGGTGAAGTACAACGTAAGATTCCTTATATATGACAGGGCAATACGCGAAACCTTCCAGATCACGCTATCAAACAGATATCCTCCACTTCAGGATCTGGACGGAGAAGATAATTGGGAAGAGAGGCACTGAACAACACATGTGATGAGTGGAAAGAGAGGCACCGAACAACACATGTGATGAGTGGAAAGAGAGGCACTGAACAACACATGTGATGAGTGGAAAGAGAGGCACTGAACAACACATGTTGATGAGTGGAAAAAGAGACACTGAACAACACATGACGCAAACCAGAGCACAAAGAGTGGATTTCACCTAGAACGTTGGAGACCATCTAGAAAAGGAAGGCACTCAAGGACAAATGTAACAGGAGTCGAACCGGACACCAGAAAGCTGAGTCCCAGAAACTACATCAAGAGGCGCACAAAGAGGTTAGGAGGCTCATTAAAGAAGATACAAGAGAGTATCTCAGTTCCTTAGCTACACAAGCAAAGGATGCAGCAGCTAGTGGAAATATGAAAGATCTCTGACACCACAAAGAGGCTAGCGGGGAAATACATTCGTACCAACAACCACGTAAAAGACAAAGAAGGAAACATCTTGACTAGGGAGGATGAACAGTTACAATGATGGGTGGATGTCATCACTTCAACAAAGTACTCAATAGGCCATCACCTACGGAAGCACCATCTATACCTGAGGCACCATCGGAACTTGAATTGAACCGTGAAAGACCAAGAGGAAATTTCTTAGGCTGAAGAAGAAACTGAAAGCAGCAGGACCCAACAATATACCGCCAGAGGCACTTAAAGCAGATCCATACACAACGTGAGGCATTCTGTACGAAAATTTTTGGAAAGATTTGGGAAGCAATATGAGATGTGAGAGAATGTAAGACCTACATAAGAATCTCTTTGCTGACAGTGGTTGGAAAGATCCTAAACAGAGTTAAGCTAATGCGCTTACAGATAGTTGTTGATGCTATGTTAAGAGATCAACAAGCAGGTTTCAGAAAAGACCGTTCCTGCACTGACCAAATAGCCACCTTTAGAATAATCATCGAACAGTCTATCAAATAGAACATTTACCTCTTTATGTCAACTTTTTAGATTTCGAAAAGGCTTTCAACAGCCTTGATAGAAACGCACTGTGGTGCCTTACTATTATGCACTACGGCATTCCCATTCCTCTCTAGCAACAACCAACAAATGCAAGACAGAACCACACGGATGATGAAAAAGTCTGCCAAACTGAGGCTATGTGAGATTAACTGCACACCAAGTAGGCTAATTAAAATCAATGACGGCCATCTAGAGGAAATTTCATCATTCGTATACCTAGGAAGCACAGTTGGTGTGAATTGAAGAACTGATGAAGAAGACATCAAAGGCAGAATCAACAAAGCACGAGTGGTTTTTAACTTCTGAAGAAAGTATGGAATTCGTGTGTCATTTCCTGCAAAACAAAGCTCAGAAAGTGAAAAGTGTCCTGTTGTATGGTTCTGAGACACAGCGAAACACAAAGTCATCTAACAACAAGAGAAGAATCATGAAGATATCTTGGACGGACAGAGTAACAAATGAAGATCTTTGGAAGCAAGCAAGTCAAGAAGACATTCAAATACAAATCAGGCGAAGAAAATGGAGATGGATTGGTCACGTTAAGGAAACATCTAGACAGTGTTACAAGGCAAGTTCTGAAATGGAATCCCCAGGGTAAGCGAAAAAGAGGACACCCCAAGAATACCTGGAGCCGTGATGCTGAGGCGGAAATGAAGAGCTGGGGTCACACATGGAACACCTTAGAAAGACTAGCCCAAGACAGGACGAGATGGAGGAAGGAAATCGTTCATGGCCCATGCTCCAGGAGGAGCTAAGGACCTAAGTAAGCACGTTATGCAATAATTGAAAAATGAATTAAAGAGCCTCATCATTGATTGGAACCGTTGAAAGAGAGATATTACTAATTTTATTTTTGCAAAATGCATATAGCTATACGGTGAATATTCAAAGTAATAGAATGTACAAAATATACAAGTTAATATTTGTGTCAGATGAGATTTTCTTTTCCCCATCCTCGAAATGTCTCCAATGAGACAGAGCTGCCTTTTTGCACTGCTGTCGAACTTGAAGACATCACACTGAAACTCCGAAAATCCTGGCTGGCTGCGATTCACTTTGAATTTTTTTCTCAATACCACTTGAATGTAATTGGGTTAAAACGCTCTACACAAGAAATAACAACCTTGCAAAATAATGTTATTTTATTAGTGTTATTTTCTCGCCATTCTGTCATGTACACTGTAGGTCGTAACTTTTGATGTTTCTTCTTTCTGAATGCGACGGATTTGCCACACCATATCCCAAATGGGCTTTTCAGACTCAATTTACAATAATATAAAAAGGAATCCTAACTTTTTACAAAATCATTTGAAAACTACGTTAAAATTGAATATGACAATAATTTAGAACTAACCTAAAAATGATATTATTATATTCACACACTTTACAATCACAACAGTAAATAATGAAAGGAGGGACTAATTTTTGTGGTCCTTTCCTACTTCTTCTTTTATGGTGGCCACTGACTTACAAATTTTGCATTCTCAGTTAGTGAGTTCCACTCCTTTGCGGCCCTGTAAAAAAACGAGCGTTGTGCAGACGTTGACTTGTTCAGCGGCAGATGAATGTCACTAGCGCGACGTGTGATGTATTTATTGCAAGAAGAGCGTTTTGCTAACTGAGAGCTGAGGTATGTTGACGCTAGTCCGTTCAAGCATTTGAATACCATGGTGGCATCTCTAAGTTTCAGGAGGTTTTTTATGGGCAGCCATCCGAGATTTTCGAGGCGGGTGAGATAGGGTCATATTTTCTTGTTTTGAGCAGCAAAAGTTTGGACCAGTTGCAATTTCTGGATGTTCTGGTTGGTGGTCTCTGGCCATACTGCAGAACAGTAGAATAGCTGACTAAACACCAGCAAGTTGATAATAACATTGTCGGACACGTTTTGAGAATAGGTGACGAACTTTATTTATTTGACACAGTTTGCCTGGTAATGATAATAAGGACGTTATGTGACCATCAAATGAAAAGTAACAGTCAAGTGTGATGTCCAGATCCTTACAGCACTTTACTGGAGTTAAGGCTTTCTAAAGAAATGTGACACAGAAACCATTGAAGCGTGATAGGTTCTGTCTGGTGCCAAAAAACATGATCTTGGCTTTTGTTGGATTTATTACGAGATGATTAGCACAGCATCATTCAGCAAACGCGTTTTAAAAAGATCTTGTTGTAGATGGACTATTGCACTGTCCTGTTTCTTCAGCGTAAACAAAATATATAGTTTTGTATCATCGACATACGACTCGATTTTGCAGTTGCTGATAGCTTTGGGTAGATCATTCATATACAGGCTAAACAGAATCGGTACCAGGATTTATCCTTGCGGGACACCATGAGTCACTGTTAGTGGGTGATGAAACGGACGTCCCAATACGGGTTGTTTGTTGTCTATTGGTAAAGTAGCATGGTAAATACTGTCAAAGGCCATGCGGAGGTCAATATAAAGACCGTTGCGGTGACCATTGCATTGAAAAGATGGTTTGTAACAAGTAGGCTGAGTGTTTCAGTGGAATGGTGTTTCTTATTGCCGCTCTGATGGTTTGAGACGAGCATGTTCTTTGGCAGGAAAGTGTTAAATTGTTCCAGTGCAAGTTTCTCAGCTACCTTCGACAGAACAGGAAGAAGCGAGATCAGCCTGTTATTGTTTGGATCTTCGTAGTCACCATCTTTAAGATGCGGACTGACCTCAGCTTTCTTCCACGCACGAGGGAATGTTGAGCTGGCGAGAGACTGATTGATGATGGGTGATCGAGTGTAGGATGTGGGGTTGACAGTCTTTAATTACGGAGATGGTAATTTTATCATGTCCCGGGGCTTTAATCTTGGCATTGCTCGAATAGCTTTGCTAACGTCAGCGCAAGACAGGGGTTGGAAATCGAACAAGTTGCCATCTGGGATAGAACAGGGTGGTGAAGTAACGATGGTCTACAGGTGCTGTGTTAAGTCTGTGGACCTGTGCGAGCTCACTAGCAGCTGTTGCTGTCTTAGCACCCACCACTGTGAAGAACCAATTAAATTGATCAGCAAGGGCATTGGTTTCCTTGTTGTATTGCCGGCAAGGGTTTGGCTTTTTTGGGAGGGCTTGTCGGATAGTTTTCCACATTGACCTACTACTCCCTTTGTTTGAGAGAATTTGCTCATTGTAATATTCCATTTCTGCCTTTCTGATAGCAACCTTCACCACCTTTCTTTGTCTTATAAAGGCGTCCCAATCGGTTGGTAGTCTAGATTGGTGGGCTTGTTTGTGTAGGATGTTCCTGGTGGCAGTCAGTTGTTTAATCTGGTCGGTGATGAGTGGGTTCGGCTTATATTTTAATCTCACAGTTTTAACTGGAGCGTGAGAGTTGAGACAAGTTAAGGAATAAATCGTTGAATGCATCCAGCATTTCATCGCATGTGTCCATGAGGCCCAGGGTTGTCCATGGAATCATTGAGATGTCAGCACAGAACTTTTCTGCGTTATAACTCTTGTAACTGCGGGTAGAAATATAGGCAGCCTTAGCTTTTGGTATTCTCAAGTTCAGTGTGGTATAAACGGCGTAGTGGTCGCTGATTGTTAGTTTGAGTACGCCACTGTATCTCACAAGGATGGGATTAGAAACCATGAAAATATCGATCAGAGATTCTGACGTCTTTGACCCGTGAGTTGGATTTTTTATCAACTGTGTTACATTGATTGTCGAATAGAACGTTCGTAGGGCATTGCCTTTAGGGTTGTCGGTCAGTAGGTCACAACTGAGATCGCCAGTAACAATTATGTCTTTATTGAAAGACAGTGTGTGTGAATAACTTGGCATGAGATCATTTTCAAACAAGATAAACGATGTATATTACAAGAGATTTAGTGTTCTTGTGTTGTATTTGAAGTCAGAACTGGTGCAATCCTGACAGCGATATCACTGGTAGGTCTTTCAAGACCTTTGTCTTCAGGTTACTCTTGACATATGCACAAATACCTCTGCCAGACCTTTTAAGTCGGTCGAGTCTGTAAATGTTATAGCCTTCAATATGGATGCTGGCGTTTGTCACCATTGTGTTAAACCAGGTCTCGAAGACGGTAAAAATATCAAAATCATATCCATGCGCTAGTTCCTTTACTTCAGAAAAATGGACTCGATTTTTTAGCGATTGGGCATTTAGACAGATTACACTGATCCGTTTGTTTTGGCCTCCATGCTTCACTGGTTCCGTGTTGTTAATTTTTTGATGGGTAGCGGGTGATATGCTGACAAGGTTGGATGAGTAAGCTTGGGGCCTTGCACAATAGCCCTGATAATTGTACAAACCTATTTTGTTTGTGATGCAAACTGGAATATTGTGTAACTCAGAATCTGAATAAACGGAATTCAGGTTACACTGAGTTCGATTGATCTATAGGTTTCTCAAGTGTTGTGCTATTTGAAGGTTGATCTTGATTAGTCGGACTGGGATTTTCCTCAATATTAAAGGAAGCATCCGTATTAGGATAGTATCTGAATTTAGACTTCAAGAATCTTCGCCTTCGCTTTTGTTTCAGAAGTGTAACATTCACTGTTCGTATCCAAATTTGTGGAAACCGTTGACCCAAGACGACAAACACTCCAACAGCGGGCTGTATCTTTGCAGAATTCTTTGAACAAACAAAGCCGGTGCTGACAATTCCACCTGGACATTCACTGAAGGAGTCACAATCACTTCTATAGCTCTCCTCCCCCTCAGTTATGGAAGGAGGAAGAGAAAAAGGGAGAAAACCACTATCCAAACCGCAGCCTAAACAGCATGACCACACGCCACAGTGACCAGGAATGTACTTCCACTTTTTTTATGTCATTGTAGATTCAAGAATGAAACCACGGCATTGTTCGCAAGTGAACTGCAAAGCACGTGCTATTGCTGCACATACTAAGTACTTTTCAGCTGCTGTTCAGTAGACATGTGGGCTCAAGAAGACAAGCAGATTTTGTTTTTGCCATGTGCAATTGCAGCATTGGTACTTTTACTCATACTTGGACTATTTAAGGTGATAGGACTAAATATTTACTACTGAAATTGAACAGCTTTGTCAAATTGATTAATTATATAGTACAAGTTTTAGCTTCAAAGCACTTAAATCAGAATGAAAATTAAGGTTTAGTTTGTACAGCAGTTTTCCAATCATTGATTTTGTTATACCCAGACCAATAGATTATAATACTTTTACACTTAAGCTGTAGTAACTAGTTTTTGTCCTTTTTTGGACAAGGGCACACCTAATCTGGAGTAGCACTTTGCTGGACAGTATGTTCCATACTGCACTAGGGTTAAGATATTATAGACAGTTAGCAAATTTAATTTCAATAAATATATAAATAAAAATAATTTTATAAACAAATAAATAAATCAATAAATGAGTAAATAGTTAGTAAGTAAATAAGTAAGCTAAAAAAAGTAAGTTTAAGTAGGTAAGTAAGTACAAGTAAGTAAGTGGGCGACTGTGTAAGTAAGTAAGAACTAAGTAGGTTGGTAAAGTACATCACCAGGATGTAAATCACACTGACTAGGATCATGGACTAGTCATGACCAGGGATTTTTGTATTTTTGAGGTGTATTTGTGTAAGAGCTGCAAGAAGAAAAATTTCTGGTTAACCTTTTCATTCTTCAGTGAGTGGATCCATTTGTGGCCCAATGAGTTTGGAAAATATTTCAAGAATATACATGTAGTATTCAAATAAATTTCTTAATACAATTATTTGAATCTGAATCTTCTGATTAGTTTAATTGGTATTGCACTCAAAAAATGAGAATGTCTAATTGAATTGGGGTAGCTGGCAGGACTATGCTAAACAATTTCAAACTTGTATTTGCATGTACAGTACTTACCTTTCTGAAGGAAGCTCCTGAGATATGAGTGAAAGCTTCTGAATAATATTAGCTGCTTCATGAATCTAAAAGAAATGAAGTAAAATTGATAGTTAAAACCAAATGATATTATTTGGGATAAATACCTACATCTAT
The DNA here is from genome assembly GCA_027575125.1 of Umimayanthus parasiticus. Classification (NCBI taxonomy): domain Eukaryota; kingdom Metazoa; phylum Cnidaria; class Anthozoa; order Zoantharia; family Parazoanthidae; genus Umimayanthus; species Umimayanthus parasiticus. The sequence continues at coordinate 90 of JAOBRH010827974.1, read as the reverse complement.
ATATTAATTATATATATTTATATATATCTGGCTGAATTTTCCAAAAGGGTATCGACAGCTATAAGCATGCACGGTAGGTTCGTACTCCAC
>JAOBRH010826863.1:0-14244 GCA_027575125.1 Umimayanthus parasiticus | reverse complement strand
CTCTGGAGGTTGGACAGTCTGATCGAAAATTTTATATGCTTAAAGAACAGTTATTAACAATAAAGAAAGGAAAGGGCCGAGTAAGGCTGTTAATACAGCCTCTTGTTCAGATTGGCGTGTTAGTAGTGTATGTTTACAGAAATTTTAAATGTTCTTGTCGCTTAACCTTTCGGTATCACAGCACTTTCGTTATTCACCTTGCAACAAAATAAAGAACGTACTGATAATGTTTCAAAGCGGTAACTTGCCAATTACGTGTAAGGTGTTATTATCGACATTAGATGGAAAAAAATGAAATAATCTGCAAACCTGGCTATCTGCCGAAATTGCCAGACTAACCCCTCACTTTTCGTAAGACGTTGTTCTTATGAAAAATTATGTGTATTGCAAACCTAAAGGCCTTAACTTGTATCAGTTTGATTAGTTTCTTTTCGAGTAGGTCTTACACAAAGTGTATTATCAAACCGAATAACATTTACAAATTCAAAAGCTAAACAAAACAGTAGCATATTAGAGTTAACAACATAAAGTCATTACTTATATGGTTGCACCTCTTCTGCATGTATGACAAGGATTTATGGACATTTATGTTGAAACTTGGAACCTACCGAAGAAAGGCTGCTCAAAAATACTGAAATTAAGAAACAAACAAAAATATTTTACAATATGGAATTTTGATGAATTTCCCTACTAAACCAATTGAGATCAACTAGTCTAAGCCGTTCCGGTTTTAGATTCCTTTCTTGATTCGAATATAATTATTTAGGCTGTAAAATTTGACGGCAGATATTCGTCTAAGCAAATTGTGAAAGCTCGATGAGCTTTTTAAATAATTGTCGGAGACAATTCAAAAATTGTATAAAATATACTTTACAGACTTCTATAGTTTGTTGAACTTTGATTTACAACAAAGATTTATGGTTTTAACTGAATTCAGCTGAACAGTACATGTAATGATGTATATATGACGTCCAAGATATATATAATTATAGGCCTAGGGATAGGCTTAACTAAAAGTAATAACACAAATTAACATGGATCGCAACAACATCGCGGCTCCGGAAGCAAGCGGCACATCTGATGTGATTTTTGTGTCCTGAAAGAACGGACAATTCTTACAATTGCTATACTTGATACATGTGTCAGACTAAAAGCCCATTTACACGACAGAAAAATTGGGTACGGACCCGTCAAGAAAGGAGTATAGACCTCACATTTTCGCTCGTGTAAACTAGGCGTATCATGTTTTTTGGGATGGGTACGTACTCGTAGTCAAATCTAAAGGTCTCTAGGAAGTCGTACTTGTAGTCAAATCTAAAGGTCTCTAGGAATTACACGCTTTTTTTTATAAGAACAAACTTTATAAGAACACCCAGGCTGAGATTGGCCCAAAACTTAAGAACAAGCTAAGAACAATCACCAGGCTAAAATTTTGTTCAGACAAATTTAAGAAATTTATTTAATCCTTGTACGCAGATTGAGATGTACATCTATACAAAGACTTGTTAGATGAGCTGGGTCATCGGGCGCTTGAAGAGTGACAAGCAAGCTCGTGAAATTCACGGACGATGTATTGACAATTTCAAGTTTTTTCGCATATCGCTGGATGAAACAATGACTAATACATATTTCTTAGCGCCTTTTTAAGAATTAAGAACAGCCCAGCCTGAGCCGAAAGTTACTGGTTCTTATTAAAAAAAAAGCGTGTAGTCGTGCTTGTGGTCAGACTCGTACTCGTAGTCTAAAAGGTCTCCATCATTCTACCCACCTACTGGATTATTTGTTCATCAGAACCGATCCCCCATAACTATCAATTAATATTGATCACCATGATATGACCTACATCTGCTATCGCTTATCCCTGATCGATCAAGTTTCCGGCGATTTTCGTAAAAAATAAACACAGTAGATGCCTGCGGAGGAGGCTAAGTTTACTATGGTAAATTTCCCTTTCATGTTTCCGCTGTTGCCGACGCAACTAACTAGAGCCAATTTTACCATAGTAAACCTAAAAAGAACCGGCCACACGGCTAAACTCGTTTACTGCTCGTTTACTATAGTAAGCTTGACGTTTACTATAGTAAAATATGGTCAGTGGGGTCTCTACCATTGGTAAAAATAGGGCTCCACAGTGCAGCCAGCGTCCATGCAAATAAGCTTGCATGCTAAACCTAAGCTAACAATTTTCCTAACATATACACGCTTTTTTTTATATATAAGAACCGGTAAATTTTGGCCGAACCTCGTTGTTCTTAAGTTTTTGCACAATTTGAGCCTCAATTGTTTTTAAATTGTTCTTGTTTCCATCATGTCAATTACATACTTCCGCACTGTCATGAAAGTTGTAGTTTAGTTTTTAAAAACACGTGCGTCACAGTTTTGATTTTCTTCTCTTCTCACTCAATGTTTCTAACTGCAGAAAACCTGCAAGGGAATTAAACGCTACATGTAACAAATGACGTGCTGTGTTGCGTTTTTCAATAAAAACTTTCACTTACATTTGAATCTGAAGCTGAGCCGCAATTGCTCTTAGCTTGTTCTTAGTTTTTGGGCAAATTTGAGCCTCGTTGTTCTTATAAAATTGTTCTTATAAAAAAAAGCGTGTGGTAAAGATAAAAGTTCATTAGCAATATTAAAGTCATAATCAATAACGGCAACGCCTTAATCTTCTCATTTCAAGATTTTCTTTTTCTCGTTTTTTAGTTTGATAACATGTTTATACACGTTAACACGGTCCTCTGATAGATACCTTCAAATCTGTAAGTACTGTTATTTCAAATTTTAAAACTTACCTTCTTGGGAGACGCACTTTACTCGAACTTGTGTTTTGCTCGTTTGATGGTCTCCATATATCACGATATATAGAAGTGAACTTTTTACTTGTGCATTTGCCTACTTCATAACATAATTTGCATATAGTTTTAATTACGGTTATCACAGACTAGCCTCCTCCGCAGGAACGTATTTCCTTCTTACTATCACCGGAAACATCACAAAACTGGCTGTCTGGTCATCAAGTTTCGTAAGTGCTTTGCAATTATATCAGATCCTTTGAACGTGAAATGCTCCTAGCAGTCAATCCATGACAAGAATAAACATTCAAACGATGTAACGATATACCTTTAAACACTAACCTTTTGAAAAAAAAAGTTGATTACAAAAAATGATTAAAATCTAAATACAAAGATCGATATTAGCGTTTTTATAGGAGAGCATAAACTGAGTTAATTCTTGTCACGACATTAGATTCCACCCATGCAAACAACCTCATGCATGTTGAATAAGAAAGGTTTTTATCAATTTTATACAATTGATAATTTTAGTCGAGGTTTGTTGGCCCTAAATCACTCTTAAATTGTTCTTATTTTTTCATAGAACTGACACCACTCACAGAGTAATTAGATTAGATTGTGTACACGGCCGTGCGCGTTGAATACCGCCGATGGACCGCTTTGAAGCGGCTGCCAGATGCGTCCATATATGCTTCCGTAAAATTTAATCTGACTGGATTTTTCAAAAGTTGTCTACAACTGAAGAGTTAGACTAAATTTCCTTCATTTTTCTACATAAAAACCTAACTTCAAACTTTCATAACTTTGGTTTGCCTACTCCAAGTTTGATCCGCTTTTTTGGTGTGTTCTTTTTAAAAACATGGCATTTAAAGATAGTTCATTTTCAACGGAACAGACTATTTTACTAGAAAGATTAAGCAGCACGTACAGTGAAACGACAAAAGAGGGGAATAAAAATGAGACAAAATTCTTTCAGTGACGCTTAACATTTTACAAATTGTAGCTGTTCGTTCAGTGTTTTGAAACGAATGTTTGCGAGCTGTAGTCTCCCGACAAATCAAATCAAAACACGGCGTCAAATGTTTCAAGATCCACTGAATAAGATGGCACGCGCGTTGCAGCTTTCTGCCCCGCAGAGGTTCCTTGTTTTCAAGAGGAGATGGAGAGCAAGTGAAGGAATGAACATATGCAAGGACTGAGGAAGAGAAAGCTAGGTGAGCGCGCGGGGATCTCTGACAAGGTGGACCATTCCCCTTCCCATAATTCCCCGCAACCCCTTCTCTCTTTCTCTCTCTCGAAGCCGCTCTGCTGAGGAAAGGGAGCTCGCTCATTGTTCGCAGAGCCAATCAAAACTCCGGAAACTCGGTATTCCGTTCACCTGTTTTCATTTCAAGACCAAACGAAAACCGCTCTAACCCAAGTACAAATATTCGCGTGCTCTTCTCAACTGAAACTGATGTCACATCGAAAGGCCCGAAATGTCAATATCACTTGAGCACAAAAACATAAAAGCTAGCTAGAGATAGAAGAAAAACTATTTTTTCTTGTGGAATGCAACTGCGCAAGGAAACAAAACTCTTGTTGCGAATAATTATGTTTCAGTACTGTAAACAAGAAGAAAGCGATTTACTTTAAGTTGCGTCACACAACATTATTTATTTGCTTGCTGTTGCCTGAGTTGGCCAATATGAAAGCTCTGTTGTGAAGCCGACGTTTCGAGCAGACTGTCCGAGGACGAAAATCACACCATATCAACCCTTGTTGATTAAAACCCATATTCAGCTTACTCGCCAACGCAGGAAAAAACAGCGTTTTACAAAACTAGTGTTCCAATAAGAAAGCCGATTCCTTCGGTTATGTTATGAAATAATTAGATTTTTCATAGTTCACTGGTCTATGGAATGAAGTTTTGTCCTTGGCTGAACGATGGTCCTTAATACTTCATAGTTGCCCTAGAAAATGTACTTCTCGGGACACGCCTCTCAGCCGTGGGTAGAATGATGGAGACCTTTTAGACTACGAGTACGAGTTTGACTACAAGCATGACTAATTCCTAGAAACCTTTAGATTTGACTAAGAGTACGAGTTTGACTACGAGTACGACTTCTTAGAGACCTTTAGATTTGACTACGAGTACGAGTTGGACTACGAGTACGACTTCTCAGAGACTTTTAGATTTGACTACGAATACGAGTTGAACTACGAGTACGACTTCTTAGAGACCTTTAGATTTGACTACGAGTACGAGTTGGACTACGAGTATGACTTCTTAGTTTTTGAACTCGTACGGATATCGACCACAAGATCTTCCGGCTTTGAACAGCAATTCTCGTACTAAACAGTCGGATGGCCACGAGATTTGGCTCGACAACGATATTGCGAACTCCTGTCGAGAATTTTTTCATACCAAAAAGTCGTACTCGTTGTCGAATTCGTACTCGTTGTCAAATCTAAAGGTCCCTAATGTCATCAGAAGGACCACTGAGACGCCAGATAAACATTCATTTAGTTACTGACGGCAGCCTGAAAACAAACTTTAGAACGACGTTAAAACCTCGAAGACTGCATAGTATAACGATGGCGTTCAAACGTGCATGGTGACGTGGTTAACCATGTTAACGTTGCCGATCTAAATGTGATCAAAACGTCGTTGTTCAAGGCTTGAAGACAGGTCCGTTTTTATCTGAACGCCGATTTTCGGATTTTTGGTCAGGGAAGAAAAGATTCAGGTTTATCATTTTATCAAACGTCAAGACGAGGAATGCAAGCTAGTTTAATCTTTTTTGCCCTTAATATTTGCTCAAAACATCAAAGGTGGAGCAGTTAAGCTCTCTGATATATAACAACATTGGTAACCAGGATAAAATGGCAACTGTGTGGGAAGTCTTGGTTTACACTAAGATTTGTTGTAAGAACGCTTAATTTATGCGCTCTCAGGATCTCAACCTCAAATATTCCAGTCTGCTCCCACGAAGTGCTAACGCTCGAAACGTCAGCTAAACACCATATCCCACAGGCGACAAACATACCATATCAACCTTTGTTGATCAAACCCGCGTTCAGCTTACTCTCCCACGCAGAAAAAAACAGTTCAGTTTTTTTCAAAACTAGTCTTCCAGTGTTTCTTCTTAAAAGTGTTTTTGATATTCCTGCAATGTTTGTGTCTGTATATATTCAAAGGCTGTTCCCAAAATCCACTGAATTCGGTTCATATATGTACCCAAATGCAGTGCGTGTTTACCGAAATCAATTTTGAAATTGCATTGATACTTCGCAATATGTGGTGGCAGTTTCCCTTTCTATTTTCAAATATCCTTGGCTTCTGTACATATACACTAGTTTTTAATATATATCTCTATAATTACTAGTGATTATTTTTGTTTTCTTGGTTACAACAAAATTACTATTCATTATAGACATTAGCAATAAAGAATATATTAAAACTGATGCCCACTCAAACCAGTTCCTTTTTGTTAATATAATGTACAGCCTTTTAAACCTCAAAAGCACCATACAAGTGCCAAAAACAAACTCAAAGTGCACATATAGTTTTCATGGTTATAAAACAAAGTATCAGCTTCAGTTTTTAATGAAAAAAGTTTTGTAAATTCTACCGCATGATAACCAAAAACAGTGAATAATATAAAAAAAATATCCGAACTTTTGATTACAGAGGAATCGACTTCTGCATGTTAAATAGTACCTATTTAAAAAAATTAGTATTCAGTTTCATATTGTTAACTTCTATTTTTCAAAACTTTATTGGGCACTTTATGGTGGAGCTCGGTTTCAAGTTGAAAAACACAGCATTTATGGAAAATATAGGCCCCGAAAATAAGAGGTTAAGGCTTTGAAATAGACATCAAGTGGGAAAAATTGCGATTTTTGTATCTGGAATTATACACTTAATAACATCATAAATTGTACCTTTAAAAAGACATTGACAACCGCGCACACAGAAATTACCATTACATGGACGTTGAAACATTGGGCAGCTGAATATACAGTCAGTGAGGCGTAATTAACGCAACTATAGAATGAAAGACAAGCGTTAAAATACACTTAAATGGCAACCCTCCTTGGGGAATTAACATTAAATAAAAGTCAAAAGGAGTAGGTCTTTTACCAGAAGAAGAGTGTAATATACACTAAGAACTTCGGCTTTGAATAATGAGCTCCAATGAAGTTGCTTAAGGACAACTAAGAACTATGGACAGAACCGTACAAAGACACGAAAATGTTTCAAAAAGCCATGATTGGCAAAACAGAAACTTGCAGGCAGCGTTCTTGGGATATCTGATCGCCCTGGCGTTTTTGTTGCTCCTCGGCATAATCATCAACATCGTGGTTTCACTCGTAATGATTCGTACAAGAAAAATCCGCAAGAGTTTGTCAAATTTTTTCATCTTTCATGTCTCGGTCACCGAGTCACTGTTTAGATTGGTATTTGTCCCTATATTGGCCGTGACGAACTTTCCTGCCTCGTTGCTTCAACATCCCCTTGAAAAGGTGACAGCTTGTAAGGCGTCTCTCTTTGTGTCCAGTGCTTGGGGTTCGGCAATATTCTTGAGTCTGGCAGGGATCGCGTTGGACAGATACAACAATATTCTTCACCCAGTTAGAAGTCGCAGGACCAACTATAACTATGTCTTGATAGTAATTACGGTTTGGTCATACGCTGCTGTGATTTCGACGCCATTTATTTTCAGCAGTTCGAGTTTGCCTGTGACAGAATTATCCCAATTCAAACAAACTGCTTTGAAGCAGCTCGTTGAAGACCGTTGTGCAAACTGCACAACTGGAGCTGTTGATGTGCCATACCTGTGCGATCTCAAGCCAGGCTGGAGCAGCAGGTTCTCAACAACATTATATTTCTTCTTGTCGTTTTTCGTTCCCCTTTTGGCCATATGTACCGCCTACACGCGGATTGTGTTGTTTCTTTGGCGACGAAGTCGAAAAAAAGTCATGAACAACACTGTCACAAAATCTAAAGTTAAAGCGGTTCGAATGATGATTCTAATGCTGCTTGGGTATGTTCTGTGTTGGGGTCCAAGAACACTTTTTGACATGTTGGGATCATTTAATTTATTGGACAACGCTTCGTATTCAACAATGCTCATAATTACTGCAGCAACAAGGCTTTTGCGTTTTACGAGTTCCATAATTAACCCCGTTATCTACGCGTATTATAACTCTGATTTTCGCAGACAGTTTGACAGAGAATTTCGCTCCTGTGCTGTCTGCTCGTTGGGACTTTGCTCAAGGGGTGAAAGATGTTGTAATAGCAAGAGAAAAGTTGGTGTAACAAAAACAAGCCAAAGAATTGAAATAAGACAAAATCAACTGATGCATTATTCAACACAATAAGTTGGCCAGTGACAAACAATGTAGACTATTCATGCTTGTTATTGCGGAGATTAAAGTCAGTTTTGAGTAAAAGATATAACGAATAAAAACAAAGACAATTCAATCAGAATTACAAAAGGACATGCCTAAAATAAACTGCATGGATATAGCATACAAATGTAGAACGATATTTTCTCGTGAAAGCTTAATGCCTCGCTTGCTCGAGAGCCGCACGTGCTTACTAAGTTTTCCTCGAAATAGCCGACATTTCTTAAATAAAACACAGCAGTTTCTTACTAATTTCATTTATATTTTGTGAAGAGGGCAAAATTACTTTACGTTGATTGGTTCACCAGTATAACAGGGGCGTTTTTTTCTTTATTCAGGTCAGAGTGACTTGTGATGTTTAAGGTTCAACTATGGACTTTTTTCTTTACTAGTTTTTCTTAGCCTAAATTACGTGAAAGTTGTACAATCTGGTGCAAATGAAAGCAGTGAATTTTCATTGGTTTGTCGGCAGTAGGAACAGGGTTGGTCTCACGTGCACATCACGCATGCGCAATCAGCCCATATCAGTTTTACCAGCATTGGGTGGTTATCAGTCTTATTCTTCATGCACTTCAACGATGTTAAGGTCTGGTTCTAGGATGAAAACCGACTTTTGACATATGGTGGAACGGGAAGGAGGACAGGGAGGCCGGGGTGGGATCAAGCTAACCCTGTCAATTCATTTGAAGGGGTTGCGGCGCGCATTGAAAAAACGTTTTTAATAATAATAACAACAAATCTTTATTGAGGAGGCCTACATCACATATCAAGTGGTTTACAGAAGGGTCCTCATTAATAGAAATATAACTTATCTAATGGAAACAAAGAAGAAATTACAGAGAACCTATATTAAACATTAAGTATCTATATTAAATATATAAAAATAGGTTAAAAAAGGAAGAAAAAGTTTAGTTAAAATGATTTACATGCAAAAACACAAATTTCGTTAATTTCTCTGCCTAGTTTAGGCCTGACACCAAAACGGATGACTTTTTTCAAGGCCGTTAAACAATTTTCGTACACGTCATAATGTACATGTACAACCCCACAATCTTGCTAAATCAGTTGCGACCAAAATGTCAAAATGTATAGGCTTGACCCATTTTCAAACCAAATAGCCTCGAAAACCTTGACGCCACACCTACCCATACACTCCTCAGTTTTTTTTTACAAGCACGTCTAATTTTTGGGCTGAGGCTGAATGTTCTTAAACACTTTGAGGATTTTAAATTTTCTTAAAATGTTGCCGAAAAAAATATTTCTATGATCTTGTACAGTATCCAAAATAAAAGTTCTTCGCCTTCTTCAACCTCAGTACGTTCTTAGCATGTTGTCTATCTCAGCCTCACGTTGTAAAAAAAGTTATATTTAAAAAAAGATAGTGTATAGCCCTTGCGAGGGAGTATTAAGTTAAATCAAACGATTCTTGCTTATCTTCAACCCGAGGTATATACTATATTCTCAGCTATTCCCAGTATCATGATTTTCTTAAATCTATGCAAGTTTCACCCTGAACATTCTGAATAAAAAAGGTTCCGTTATATATTAAACAGAGAGAGTATTCATAATGGAAATAACTATGGAAGAGTTGGAAATGATACTATATAATTATATAAAACTGAATAGAAGTGAGAAGTGATCTTCGGAGTTTAAAATTGCATCTTCAGTAGTTGCTAATATATGCCTGAAATATATGTTCAGGCCTCAACGGGATTCGAATCCCTGTAAAATTCCATAAAAACAACTCCGGAATAATTCTATAATAAAGCGTCCTTATTCATGAGGAATTGAAAATTTCAGGTTATCTACGGCAGCCTTGCTCAACTCAACTACGACAAAAAGAATATTGATTCTAATATTCTTTTAAATAAGTTAGAACTTAAATTAAAGTTTTTTTTTCGTTTTTTGATCTCCAATAAATGCTTGTCGGACTTGTTCAGTCCAAACTTAGTGCATGTAATTCTTCATTCAATACCAATATGCTTCCAGTCAAATATAAAACATGGTTCAAAATCCATGCTGCAAGACAAAAAGAGCTAACAGATTTTAAAAACCAGGACATACGTAATTATGCATTTCCCAGACCTTGCTCAAAAGCTCATTGAACCATTGTTTGAATGTTCATAATCAAATACGTCCCAGTATCGAATTTCTGTTAAAAAAGATGCATGTTTTGGTGCTGTGGTACTTGAGAATCCACTCAATATTTTTGCCCGGCTCATGTGTTCAGTCTACGTCTTGATTCTTTCTTGCATTCTGAAATCTTGTCGGAGACTCCGATTTTCGGGAGAGTGTCTGCACAAATGACCGGCACAGGAACGATAATCTCTAACAAATTGTTCGCGGAAGTTAGAGTTATAGTAAGCATAGATAAGGGGGTTCACAACAGAGCTGGAATTCAACAGAACTATGGTCACCATGCCGAGGTAGATTAAGGTTGTGTGTGGGGCTTCTTTGAATATATGGTAAGTTTGTAACATGTTAAAGATTGTAATGGGTCCCCAGCAGAGTGAATATCCAAGCACCATCATTATCACCATACGGACAGCTTTAGTTTTCGACCTGGCCACAGTTTTGTTCCTGATTCCCTGTTGCCGGCTTCTTTGCCAGAGGCACGACACAATTCGTGCGTAGGCGGCGCAAATGATGAGCAGCGGGACGAAAAACGACAACAAGAAATAAGTTGTTGCAGAGAGTTTGCTGCTCCAACCGGTTTTGTGGTCACACACATGAGGTATACCTACATTCAGACAATTTTCACAATTTTCGTTGAATTGACTCCAAAACGCTCGGCTGGCAGCTCCGTCTAGTTCTGTGACAAGGAAGCTAGAGGTACTGTAGATGAATGGCGCCGAAACCACAACAGCGTACGACCAAACGGCTATTAATATGAAGAGGTAGTTATGTTTGGCAGTGCGACTCTTCATCGGGTGTAGAATGTTGTTGTACCTGTCCAATGCAATCCCTGTTAAGCTCAAAAAGATTGCTGAGCCCCAAGCACTGGAGATAAATGACCAGGTTTTACATATTGGTATCATCGTCGAGTTCTCGATTGTGGATGGAATTCGCGAATAGATGTGTACAGGTATGGTTATCAGTCTAAAAATGGATTCCACGACCGACAAATGAAAGATGAAGAAATTTGACAAACTCCTACGGATTTTCCTTGTGCGAATCATTACAACCAAAATGATAATGTTAGCGATGATTCCAAGCAACAACAGGAGAACAGTTGTGGCTGCTGTCCCATAGAACACTGCCTTAGTGTTGTGCCACGTATTTCTACCTTCCTTAAATGTCTCATTCACGTAAATGTTCTTATCCATTTAGCCCAGCTGTAACTTGTAAGACCTTGTAAGTATCTACTGGAGTCATGCGAACTTAAAATGTCATCCAGACAACAAAGGTTATTCAAATAAATACATGTTGATCATGTTCCTTGGTGATGCCTCTCATCCGAATTCCTCGTGGACTCATCTCGTTGAAAAGCTCTTGTCCGCATGGGCGGAGTTTAACATATAATTATGCAACACTTATCAGCTGCAGGTTTTTTTCGTTCTGTTTTTTATTTACCCACGATCAACTGTTTCCCGTTAGGAGTCGAAAAAGCCATAATTTAGCAGCGCCTGCCAAGTGCACAATGTTTGTTTTATACCAAAAAAAACAACGAACGAACCTCAGCGCTCGATATTTCGTTTTGCTTTTTGTCTCTTGAGGTGTCTGCTAATTTGCAATTGAATTGACCAAACTCCGTAATTCAAAGCATTCCTCTTGGCCGTTTTATAAAAAACATGCTAATTTACATGTTGCATATGTCGCTGGACAGGCTTTATTTGAGTTTTTCATGACACTAAATGAAATAAGATCTTGCTCTCATATGTACTGTGCTGGAATCTGAATTGTTTCTATCTGAAAGTACATTAACATCAACCTGAATTTTCAGGCCTTTCTACAATTTCAACTCTGCATTGTAATGATTATTCATTTTTGTAATTTACAGTTTCATTTAAAACAATGCAGCTGATGCCGAACGAGCAACTTTTATTCTAATAATTTTGTTTAAATTTATTTTAAAAAAAAATAAAAACATTAGCATCTGCGCTGCACAAAGCTCATAATGATCTCATTAGGAGGTGGGTCAAACGTGAGCGAAACTTATTACGGTCGAGTTCAGAGCTCGTACTTCAACTTTTTTTAATACTCTTAGCTTTGATATTCGCAATTAGTTCAAGTGTCTCCACTTTCAATTGGCGAATCTTTCGCAAAAAATGTAAACAAAGATTCGCCTATTTACAGCTTCGAAATTACCTCCTCTGCCGCACTAAAACTAAGCTACATTTTTCGTCACTCACCTCCGAATTTTGGTGTGTTATAACAAATATTTCCTTTATCATTCACACTATGCCACTGCATCGCTGTAATTTTGAGTCTATATTTGCCACGAGGAAGCCCAAATATCATCATGATTAAGCTCTGTTTTTTCTTTGGCTTCCTCACCATGTAAACGAGTTTTGTAAATCAAAGGTGTGATATATATGTACTGATGAAGGCCACATTGAGCGACCAGAAACTGCCAAAATTTAGTAACGTTTTTATATGTTTTAAAACATTATTAACAAATATTTTAACCTATATACAAACAAAAAAAGCTTTTACAGATCGATTACAAAACCCCGTTTATTCAAAATATTGTTAACCGTACACGGCATCAAATACACGCCTTTTTTATAAGAACATTTTTTAAGAACAACGAGGCTCAAATTTGCCCAAGAATTAAGAACAAACTAAGAACAATTAAGGCTCGTTTTCACAACTGCACATCACTTCATTACATATGGCGATTCACTGCAGATCTTTCTGCAGTTAGAAACACTGAGTAAGCAAAACTTTATGGCTGTGCCGCACGTGCTTTATGACAGTGCCGAAGTGTATATAATTGACATGATGGAAAAATTAAAGAACAATTTTAAGAACAATTTAAGAGCAAATGAGGCTCAAATTGTGCCAAAACCTAAGAACAACGAGCCTCGACCAAAATTTATTGGTTCTTATAAAAGAAAAACGTTTACGAGCGTGTTGCGTGAGGTCTTCAACGGTCGTTGTGCATTTTCATTGTTGTATTACTGTACAGCTGAAATAAAGTATATATTGTCATCCTCACAGTTATACAAAATACAGGAACTGGCAACTATACATCAATTGCTACAAGTGTAAGTTTGAGATCAAGTCTCGTTACCGCGTCGGATTCGGATTAGTCCTAAAATATACTGTCAATTCCAACCCTTAAAAATACTACGGATACTCAGACCTCTGACTTTTATATTGAGTACCCCCGGAGTAAAAGGGGCAACATATTAAAGGCAATTAATGTTTCTCGAAATTAACGCCAAATCCAAAATTCGCGTTAATTTAGTCGTGTGCATTTCTTAAATTTAATAATTTCGCCCTCATTCATAAAGTTAAACGTTAATTTAGGCAACGCTAACATAACTCCAATTGAAATCACCACAAAACCTGTTATGCTTTAATCAACTCTTTTTTTTATCTCTAAATATATTAACGGTTTTAAAAGCTTTCAAAACTGTAAGTTTCCTTGCATTGGAAGCCATTGATTGTGCTTTTATATTGTTAAAAGCTCAGTTCAAAGTTCAAATATACTGGCTGTTCCTATTTTGTCAATTGCGTTAATTTCCTTACTTTTTAAATTTTATAGCCCCTCATTCGCGTTAATTTCCTTACTTTTTAAATTTTATAGCCTCTCATTTGCGTTACTGATTTAAGCCACGCGTGCATGAATTCAAATTACTATTATTACTAGCCGGTCGTTCATTTCCAATAACAAGTTATACCTTCGATCGACTTCCATGTCTTCCATTAGTTGATAACTGTCGTAACAACTGAAGTCAAATAAAGTCCAGCGATTCATCTTTACTTTCGCCGGAATTCGTCTTTAGCATTCATGTTATAGTATAAACATCAAGAAGTATTTTATGAGGCTATAAAATTGTACTGCATTTGCTACGAGCTGTTCCGCGGGGGGTTGGGGGCATGAGTATTG
>JAOBRH010825752.1:3535-14252 GCA_027575125.1 Umimayanthus parasiticus | reverse complement strand
GGGGCTGCTGCAATTCGATTCTAAATGAAAGTACATACATGTGATTTGTAAAATGAAACTAATAGTTTCAGTGATAATATGAAAGGAAAGGTTAGAGACATAAGCCATAACACTCTTCTTAGAGGGAAAAGCTCTCAGTTTAACGCCTCGAGCACAATGAAAAGTCTGCTGTATGATGAGATGTATCTGCTGCATCAAGCCTGGTGTGCGTACTTAATTTGGACTATCTCCAATGGAAGTTGGGCCTTTTTGATCTTCACACAGAGCTCAGATACATGTATCTAGGGTGGTGCGGCCATGTCCAGTGCAGCTCACAGAGTATAAATGCAATCAGAAGTCTCCAGCCAAGTTGATAGCAAAAGAAAGAGGTGTTGCCCCAGGAAGATGTGGGAGGAACTGGTGGAAGGCGACTTGATAGACTGGGACTGTTCTGTAGAGGATGCCCTGCATAAGGTCTGGACACTGGGAAAGTGTACCACGTGCTAATCATGCACTGACTGACACACTACAGAGAGTCCCACAAACATACAGAGGATCCATATGATACTGTACATGTGTAATGATGATGATGATGATGATGACGATTGATGTAGAAAATGATGTGTTGTAGCTTATAGAATGCGCTTGAACTGTGTGTTGGAGACCAGGACTGCAGTAAGGTGTACACTGTAGATGGACGTTGCAAAGTGCTTGTACCATTCATACTTCTTACAGGTGTGCAATGACACTGAACATACGTGTAGGTTTCATGTGATAGGTTGGTTGGAAAGGAGTCTAAAAGGAAGGAGCTTGTTGGGATATTTTAAATACTTAATAGGAAGACTACATCACAAACTATATAGCATTGTGCTTTCTCGGTCAAATACGGTAACAGCAAAAATCCCTTTAATCTACAGCATTATACTGGCCATGGTGGGGCAGTGAACGAGCTCAAGCTTCATCCAATAGATCCCCAGTTGCTGCTGTCAGGAAGTAAAGGTGAGATGAGTTGCATAACTGACTGACAAAATGTTGCTGTATGTTTCGTATTCATTCATTTGTCTTTTTAATATACATATTTACAAAAAAAGTTAATAGAATAACTGAGGCGAGGAGTTCCCAAGAAACCAATAGGCTTTTAATGAAGGGAACTCCTCATTTAAATTAGAATAACTAGGTTAAATAAAGTATTGGAAATGGGTATGCAATTCAGTTATTTTCTAAGTAAAAAAGATGAGTTTTTTTGAGAAGGAAAAAAGACTACATTTAGTCCAAAAAGTTAGAGAGGAAGGAAATGCATTCCATATCTTAGGACCTTGAAAAAGGACAGTAAATTCCTTGGTTGGACATTTGTGAGGACAAAAAATGGTGGCAGGCCTAGTATTGTAATTATGCGTTTGACTCCTATTTTGAAGTAAATCAAGAAAAACGGATGGAAGTGCAAACAGTTTTTACACTTATACATAAATGTTCCCACATGAAAAGCATTAACCTGAAAAATATCTAGAACATTTAGTCATGAAAATAGCGGTGTACAACGAGCTAATTAATCGGATTTAGTTATTGTCCGCATGACTTGTTTCTGAAGAAGGTAAATACGGTTTAAATTAGTAGGATGTGTAGAGGTCCATACAATACTACAATATATTCTATATGCACATATGACCTGAGTAGTTGTAACATGTAGTGTGCCAGTGGAGTGGCAAGAATTTTGTCCAGAATACCTGGAGGTGTTCAACCCTCCATTCTCGCCCTACCCCTCCCATGCACTTTGTGCTGGTCTTGCTTTATGATGCTATCTAATGGTCCCATGCACTATAAATTATGTCAGTGAGTACTGGACTCCATAACAGGGACCGCGGAGTAAGGGGGGGGGGGGCACGTCCCCCCCCCAATATTTTCGAAATTATAAAGAGTTAGTAAGAAAAAGTGTCTTGTGCCCCCCTTATATTGAGGCACTGATAGTGCCTCCCCAATCTCAAAGTCGCTCCGCTGTCCCTGCATAAAGTTTGGGTTTGCATTTATACACACTGCTGAGTAGTAGAAAATAGTATTTGGGGCAACTGAATGAGGTTGTCATCATATATTATCTGTACACGCCATATTCATACATGGCGGACATGCAAAAAAATAATGGGACTGAGTGCATGCAAGTGAGGCTTAGGAGGCATTGTTACCTTGTTTTCCTTTGTTTTTTGCCTCATTAGCCTCGCTTGCATGCACTTGGTCCCATTTTTTTTCACGTGTCTGCTTATGTATGAATATGCTGTATTCCCGTTTCTTATTCAATGTAGATCACGGAATGCGCTTGTGGAATATTAAAACTGACAGATGTATTGCTGTGTTTGGAGGTGTGGACGGTCATAGAGATGAAGTATTAAGTGCAGTAAGTGACATTAGATACCTGTAGAACTTGCATTTGTTGTTTAATCCCGAGGACAGTCTTTCCATCTCCACTTACATGTATACAGCAAATTATCTGATCTACATATATACGTGTATGTCACGTATATGTATGTCATGGCACATTTTCTGTTGAAGATGATTTCTACAGAAGTCTGCATTTTGCTCAAATTTGCAGAAAACTGCAGGATTCCATACGTTTCTGCAGATTTCTGCATACCATGAAATATGCAGGTTGTTTGTAAACCTGCAGAGCTCTGCAGGAAACGTGACTCCACAGATGGTAATTCATAAATGGTTGGCAAGTGGAAAGGAATGAGAACGAGTACATGAAAGCACGGCTTACAATGTATGCACCAAGACAAAGCGATTCCTCAGTGTTGTGATTAAAAGACCAATGGCTTTTATTAATCTTTTGTGTGTTTCGCTTTGCTAAGAAGATATCCATGTTGCTTCTACATATATGTCAAGCCAGGCAAATTTTTTTACACCCACTTCAAGATTGCAGACACTTTAATACTAGAACTGCGACATTGCTCAAACTAAGACTCACACTTTCAAGGAAAAATCAATTTTGACCATAGCAAGTCGACTTTAGCCACAGACAAATGTCAGTCAGGTGAGTTATCGAGTGATCGCATATTATTTTGTTATGATTTTATCTTTTCTTTGTTACAACTTGAATGAGCAAAAGGTTATCGGGAAATACTTTGTCAACCTAATTACCAAATGTCCTCAATAACTTCATTTGGTTAACTTTGCAACTCTCCGTGGACGTGACTAAAAACAGTCTTGTTTACATTTTGAAAATCATCGGAGTGGAAACAGAAGCAGCGCTGGAAATGTTACGTTGTGTGGTGCAAGGTTTTAACCAATTAAATATTATATTATTGCAAAATACTAAAACGATGTTGCTGATCTGGTGCCATATGCATATGTGAGTTGAGTCACTCATCTGATGAATGTCTAAAGCTGCTATTGTTGTTGTTGTAAATAATGGTAAGAACTGACCCTGTCTACAGTGACTACAGTCTAGGAGAAATGAAGGCGAGTGATAATACCCCATTTTTGTGGCTACTGTTGCATAGCAACATAGCCACTGTGTCATGGCCTCTGTAAGTAAATGTGTTAGTAAGTAAGTTAAGTAATTCAGCAAATGTTCGGAGATCAACGACTTTGTTTCGACGCTTCACTCATTGGTTAATTTTGGCAGATGACCGACACCAGCAATACCCGATCAATAATCGATAAGTTCCTTTATTTTATTAGAAAATACAAACAACAATCACGTCTTTTTGCGGTTTTATAAATTATGCAATATTTGACAAACTGAAACTGTCACGCACACTGACATACGCACTGAAATTATAGTTAATTTTTGAAATCACGATAGTTTCAACAATTTACAATTTCTGTGTCGCTTTGCAAACTTGCTCTTGATTGCTTACTTTTAGAAGATAACATGTATGTGAAGATCCAGTTTTTATTACTAATAGCCAATCTCATTCAATTGAAAATTACGTCAAAAGTAAAAGAACAGTGACTTTTTTGCTTTCAACAAGATCACGTCAACTGAAATTGAATTTGTTACATAATCACTCCTCCCTAAGAACTACAACAGATGTTAAGATTTGACGTTCAGTGACTCAAAATAAAGACGATAATCATAATATAGCAGTAGCTACATGCACTTTACGCGTTCCTTTTTTTTTAAAAAAAGTATCGACGCACTTCACTTATCTGTGATTACTTCTAGTTATAGTTCTTAAAAAGTCAAAATGAAGCTTATGGTTTGGAAAGTTGTCCATTTTGGAAACAATGAAAGCACTAAATTGTTGTGAATGTGGTAAGAAATGCACAAGCTATGCGAAATCTCGATTTGGCTTTTAACCAGAATGCGCCACTCTTAACTAGAATGTATTGCGTTCTGGTGGAGTATCCTGTAGAGCTGCGAAAGGACTGAAAATATTTTTGAGCATATGTAAATAGGTTTCAACATAACAAAATTAAACACGGCTATTTTTGAATTATTCAACTAACACAGTAGTGTTCTAAAGATAAACAGCTATATGTTATCCGAAGATCGGAGATTCGAGAGCATTACGCTGAACAAATCGCAAACACAAGCTTTCACATCATATAAAATTTGCTAACTACGCTTCACTATCGCGTCAACAACTTGTTTCCACTTGTACAGTAGAACAGACTGTAAAGTTCAAACTTTTTGTAGAAGTTTATGTTTGAAGAAAACTTCGGCTATATAATATCTGCTAAAATTCTCTGAGCAATCGTTTCAGGGACAAAATGAAAACTTCAATCTCGCAAGTAAATCGTCATTTGAAAAACTGAAGGAAGTCAAGATCAGAGTGCATTTGCATATTTGCATGTGTAGTGTCTTTGTTGAACAGAAGCGCTTCAACAGTATACCTCAATATCGACCATGTAATGTTTCACTACAGTATGTACTGTAAAAACATCAAGTGAAAACACGCTGTTGATTCATATCTTATTTTCTAATCAAACAGTCGGTCACAATGTGACGACCAAAAGGAAATGTATTTTGTTGGTTTGCTCTCCTTGCTCTTACTTGGGAAGATCAGTATTAACCAAGTGTATTGCTTATTCTCTAATAAACGACTTTCTTTTTGAAAAGTTAGTAGCCAATAAAAGTAATAAAAACAACCAAAGAGCTTTATAAGCAAGAACCCGAATAAACTTGCACACTTTGCCAAAAATTTCAAAATGCAAAGTTCTGGCTGGCTTGAAAAATCGATTAAATTCGCTGATCACAACTCTGGTTGCTCAAAGAGAAAATTTTTCCCTGCTGACCATTCATCAAATGAGTATTTAGCAACGAACAAACAGTGTACATTTATGCATACATGTAACTCCAGTAAGTGAGTTTCGAGACGCCCAAATGAAGTCCCAATACATGTATTGGGACACTATTGTTTGTGGTACCCAATCCCAACCCAGTCCAGAATCCTAGTTCCGATGGTTTGTTTCCCGGGAATGATACTATATCAGCCTTGATGATGTCATCATGAGATGTTAGTTATATTATAATTGCTATTGAGAAAGCTGCGTGGCAACTATAAAAACTGTCAACTTCTGTAGGCAAAATTTTGGCAATGTTAAAAAATCGATACATGTACCCTTCTGTTTTCACTTTATTTTAGCCATGAGAGACCAGCTTGCAGGGTATCTTTGTAGAGGTATACGTTACCATTTCATTGATGAATGGAGCTCCGAATGATCTTTTGACATAAAAAAATGATACCACAGACTCCTTATTAAAGGTGATAATATGACCCAGTGTTTGATGTATAAATACTCTGACATATTTTCAAAACACTTGCTTTGGTTCTTTCACACATTGTAAATTGAGGGAATAAAGTTAATCCAGTCGACACAATTTTGATTGCACATGCTCTGATTTCACGACTGTCACCTCTGCACTTGGCCAATCAAAGGGTTTGATATATAAGAAATTGTTGTGGCCAATGAAAATGCATAATGTATATTATGTTAATAAAAAAGCAAGGTGCAGGAAGAGTTCACACGATTGGCAAAGTTTTTTTTTGTTGTTTAAAAAATGGTTGTCAATCAGATGAGAAACAATAAAATGGACAAAGAAAATGTGGACACAGGAGATAGGCTTATTTGTGTTTCTAAGGGATTTTGGATGTGTTTACAGGGGAGACTAGTAAACAGCATAAAAATCTCGGTGATGGTTTTCTGGAATTGTACACGTGGAAAGAGTTCAAGATGCTGATTTAGAACAAATCAGCATGCGTTTAGTCAGAGGTTTCAAACCATAAAATACATAACCATTTTCATCTGGTGACGATTGTGAGAGAAAGAGGGAGTTCAGGTCGGGGACTGGGGGAAGGAAGTTTACAACTGGATGTAAACCTGCGGAGGTTGTGACTAGCATTGCTTGTTAAGGTAGTAAAGAGGTGTGCTTGTGCCTGTAACTGGCGAGCTTGAGGTTATTACTATAAGTGGTTGGAGTTATAAGTGGAATTTCGTGGTTATACTTATTTTAAAAAGTTCACACTTTTCCTCCAGGACTTTGACATTCTTGGTGCAAGACTAGTGTCCTGTGGAATGGATCACTCACTTAAGATATGGTGGATTGAAACTGAAAAAATAAAAAAGGTTTGTATTTGTACTTGGAATTATTTGGTTACAACACTATGTATAATATCATGTATAATAAACTGCATAAACCAATTTAAGGTCACTCAGACAAATCCATCAGCTGGCAGCTGAAATCTTCGGAAGACTTTGCAAAACAGTTCAATGTTTTAAAACAAACTTTAGCGACCATACTTAGGTTTTTCGAAATTTTCAGAATTATTTGCAAAGTTTCCGTTTGTGTTGGAAAGCTAGAAAACGTTTTGAAGGATTTGAGAGTGTTTAAAGGTTCGGACCACTTCAGACGGTTTTTGGAATGACCCACTTTTAACGTACAAAAGGAGTAGAACACTTGCTGTTCAATACTGTAGGATACACAGTGTCTAACTGGCATCTGTTTGGCTGTATTTTCTAAGGAATGGGATACAGCAGGTATATGTGCTGCATATTATTATTTATTATATGCCTAAATGATTTGGTCAATTTCAGGTTCATAAGTAGCCATAGGGACCTCTAGCTCTTGATCACTTGTCTTAACGTCAAATGATTTCATTCCTTTCCCGAAATAATCAACAAAGCCATATAATAGACATCTTATTAGCCTCTTTTGTTCAGTCCGTACGGCAAGTTATGGATCCATGCTTTTTCCTTCCTTGTTTTCATAGCCCTCGTGCTTTGCACTTGGCGCGCGTAAATTTAGGGAAGGGGCCAGAAGGGCCGCAGCCTCCCCTTTTCTAGAGAATATTACAAAAGATTTATAAGAAAAGCACTGAAATGAACATTCCTATGTCGTTTTCCGGTCCCCGCTTTCCAGAATTGGGGTCCTAGCCCTCACTTTCTAAATTTTCTTAATCCTCCCTGCCAGAGCCATTTTAAGGGAAAAAACTCAATCCATAACTTGCCATACGGAGGTCGCACTCTGCTAATAAGAGGTATATACACAACTTGCTAGATAATGGCTTTCCAACTAATTACTTCACAGCTAGGATCTCAGAACCTTCGTATCGTGTCTGTGCAGTGTTGTGGAAAATTCCAGATTGTTTGACATTACATGTATCTGTACTGGTACCTGTTTCTCATGGCTATTCTTCAGTGTCTGACCATACCTAGTGTACTTTACTGTACTACATGTAAGTTTAGGTGTGACTGACACTTCTGTTTATCTAAACTGTTTTCTCTTTCCAGGCAATTGATGATTCGTACACGTATGATGAAAACAAAAACAAGCGGTAATTAGTTTTCTTTCCTGGTGTATCCATTTCGTGAATTGAGTGAGTGTTGACTTAATATGGTTTGAGTGGTTAAATCTGTCACATCAATTTCACTTACTGTACGAATGACATAGGATCCATGTATTCATGTGTGCACACTACTGCACCTATGATGGGCTTTCCCCGAGGTGCCCCCAGCCTGGCCAACAGGGAAAATTGCCCAGAGGCTGCTGCAAAGGTTGAAAATTTTCCCTTGAGTTGAGGGAATCGGAGCACCCTGTTTTTGGCCCTTTTCGGCAGTCACATCCTTCTCCTTCTCATAGTCATATCTGTTTTTGTTCGCATAAATATGATAAAACCTAGCATTCTTCAGATACATAGGATAAAAATATTATTATTATTATTATTATTGTTATTATTATTAATACTGTTACTGTTGTTGTCCTTAGTAGTAGTAGTAGAAGCAGTAGTAGTTGTAGTTGTAGTATTGATTTCAAATTGTGTTGGCAGCTGCTGAACCGAATTTGCATATAAGGACAGGGCAAATTCCTGAGGAAAGAGATGAATCAACGGGCGATTCATCGGAGGTGGGTAATGATGTTCTAGGCTGGTTACCAGAGTTTATGGCAATCAACACATCGCCGATCGTTGACTGGGGCCTAAATGGTGCTGCGCAAGCCATAACAGTTTGCGTGTCAAGTATCAATGATGCGTATAACGAGATCACAACTTGGTGCAAAAACACCTTTTTGGTCCCATATGGGAAAACAGGACGAGACTTTATCGATCAGCAGACCAAGCGTATCAGTCTTATAAAGATCTCACTCCCAAGCAGCTATACAGGCAGCAAGATCAGGAGAAAAAGCAAAAGTATGTGCCAAGAGTCTTGGAGGGAGAACAAGGGGCGTTTACATCCCTTATTTTTAGTACCACTGGTGGAATGGAGGAAGAATGCACAAGATAACATTCAAGATTGGTTGAGCTCCTTGCCTTAAAGAAAGGAGAGACCTACGGCACAGCTACTTCATGGATTCGTGCAAAGGTTTCTTTTGCTTTATTAAGGTGGGCATTATGTTACCTAAGAGGTTCTAGGGCCAAGAGGAGACCGACAGCAGACATTCGTGAGACACACCTTGAAATTGAAAGAAGACTTGCCGGGCTTTCATGAAACTGTGCTTACTAGCTGGGCTAGTGAACAAGTGTGAAAAGCAATAAATTGCCAGGATTCAAAACACAAGGCTTACGTGTTTGATATCAGTTTTTACGCTTTGCCATCCTTTTGTTATATCTTGACCACTTGCCCATGTATTTTCTGGTATATACCACTTGAGATGCTCTTACGTCTTGTTATAAAACTGAAGACCTCCGACTCTTCCACATTGCTCATTTGTGAGAAATATTTAACAATTCAACACTCAAGCCTGTGCTCTCAAAGACAAGTTTAATGTAGCTCAACTCGATCACTTTGTTGGCGTTTGACTGCTGCTGAATCAGGTTGTTTTCTTGTTTCATCTAGTTTACAAAATGTCAAGATGCATGTCAGAACGTAGTATAAAGACGACTAAATCGGCCTTAACACGACTGATTGAGTGACTACAAAGACGAGCAGCGAGGATCATCTACACCAAAGCTGCCTCAAAACTATCAACTGATGAAATAATGATCAAACTGGGCTAGGCGCCTCTCTATTATAAAAGTCAGGCACACATTTTAAGATTTAAGAGACACAGTTTTGGTAACATTTGGTAACATATCAAATAGAATTCCCAGATACCTTTCTTATTATTTCAATGTAAGAAACTGTGAAATTCACCGCCGCAAAAGTAGGAATAACAATGACTTTATTTTAGAAAAAGTTAACTTAGAATGCACCAAGCGCGTATTTTTCTACAAAGGTGCGAAATTTTTGATAACTCATAGAAATTGTAACTGTTGCAATCTTTCTTTTAATGTAACTATTTTTATATTATTGCAATTTGTCTTTTTCTTTTTATATTTTCTTTTTACAGGACCTGCGTTGATAGCAGTTTATTTTTTCTTAAAACTGATACAGCAATCCTGTATAAATATGTTCAAATTATTGTTGCTGTGCGATTCTCTCCAGTTCTTGTGTCTTGTTTACAATTGTCATGTCTCGGGTACTTCCCGCAACTTAGAGACAGCACTTTCAGATCCATCATCATCATGATCATCATTGTTGTTGCTGTTATTATTATTGTTATTATTATTATTATTGTTGTTGTTGTTGTTGTTAATATTACACTGACATTAACAAGGGAGTTCTAACTTTGTCCTTCAGTTACAACGCAAAACAACAGCAATTTGTTTCGTATCTTACACTTGCAATGAGTAATTAAACAATTAAGATTTAAAACAGTCCGAAAATAGCATAAACTACATGAAGTCGAGTCAGAATACCGTTAGTTAATCTAAAACATGGAGAAAAACTGAATGAGTGAGTTAATACAGATAATGCTTACACGACTAATCAACAACTCTATTTACAAGTTATTTGATTTCTGCCCTAGGCCCTTCAATACACTGCATGTTCACTATCCACACTTCACAACCAGAGATATTCACAGGAACTACGTGGACAGCGTTAGATGGCTTGGGGATCTCATACTGTCCAAGGTGAGTGGATAGCATCAAGTGGTTGGTGGATCTGGTACTCTCCAAGGTGAGTGGAGAGCGTCAGGTGGCTGATGAATCTGGTACTCTCCAAGGAGAGTGGACAGCGTCAGTTGGCTGATGGATCTGATACTCTTCAAGGAGAGTGGACAGTGTAAGGTGGCTGATGGATCTGATACTCTTCAAGGAGAGTGGACAGTGTAAGGTGGCTGGTGGATCTGATACTCTCCAAGGAGAGTGGACAGCGTCAGGTGGCAGATGGATCTGATACTCTTCAGGAGAGTGCAAAGCATCAGGTGGCTGATGGATCTGATACATTCCAACATCAGGTGGCAGGTGGATCTGATACTCTC
>JAOBRH010824641.1:0-14266 GCA_027575125.1 Umimayanthus parasiticus | reverse complement strand
CATTGATGCGCACATAGATTAAACCTTCAAATCTACTGGAAGTGATTTTTCCTTTCAAGTTTACTGTTGAAACAATAAGAAACTTCTAATAACGGAAGTGTTTGTTGTTCCTTTTGGATTTGTTGTTCTTTATCTCTTGAAATGACTGAGATATTTCTTCCAGGAGAACTCAATTAGAAGTTTATGCTTCTTTTCTTTCAAGTTCTCATTAAACTATAAAGCAGTTCAGAGTGGGGATAAAATGAAATATTCATGAAACTTAAGAAAGGAACGATAATTAATTCTCATCCCGCTTCATTGCGTTCCTTTGTTTAAGTTTCACTACATTTACATTTTATCCTGACGTGTGAATGTATATCTGAAACTCTGAACTGGCTTATTGCTCGTGGACATTTGATGAATCGTGTTGTGGGGTTTTAATCGTATCTGGCCCTGGCTGGGCTGAAAGTTTCCCTGGCCCATATCTCCAAAACGATCGAACATATCGGAATGGTGGACTGGCAGAGAATCGCAGGCTAACTAATTTGATGTAGTTTAATTAACGTGCGATGTCATTACGTTGATGATATAGCTGCCAAAGTTTGGGGTTTTTACAAATCTTGCTGATCAGAAACAGAAAAATTTATAAACGTTTTTGACCTCGAAAAACACAAATGCTCTAAATCTAAACAAGCCTGGCTTTTGATACACATGGCAATACTTGTAGGAATTTCAGTTTGGTAATGCATTTTTTTTAGAGAAGTTTCAAAATCCCAACCTCGCATTAGCTCATAAACTATAACAATTCATTCAAACTCGTGCATTAAATGCTATCAATGTCGTTCAATCCTTTGCTGATTTGTTCCCAACGTTTTCAAACGTAAATTTCCCAGGAAAGCCTTGAAAGTCTGGCACAGTACAAAAAACATGGCCGCCGTCTTGGATTTTCAGAAAGGTATTGCGCAGTACCTATGACGTCACAAATTATGTGCAAAATAACTCAAAAAAATACCCCAAGAATGACTTCAAGATTAAGAATTACTAACTGTTTGCAATATTTCGTTAGTATTTGAAGAAAAAGACAAAAAAGCAAAATTGGGCAAACAGCGGCAAAAACTATTGCCATGGCAACCAACGATAACATTGACAAAAAAATTTACATAACCCTGTATCTCCAATAGATTTGGAGAAAAGTCACCAAATTTGATGGCTTTTCCGTGAATATCAAAAAAGTTCTCGATGGTTGAAATCAGCGCGGTTACTTTTAAGAAGTGGAAACAATTATCATAAGAAAGAAACTTATTAGCACGTCTATTATTTCCACTTCTCTAACCCTGTACTGTGCGAAGTCAACCTTCGCCTCGGTTTCATGTAGAAACTTGGTTACCTTTCAGGAACTGTGAAATGGACTATTATCAGATTGCACAGTCAATTAATGTGCAGAGACCATTTTCTCCATCCGCGGAAATTTTAACGGTAGATTCGTGAGGGCGAAGCACTTGATCTCCGATATACTTTTCTTCAAAAATAATCAAACTCGTTTAGGTTTTCAAAGCAACCTAAATCTGCCGGAGTGCAGCGTGATCCGTACTGCTTGACATTCATTCAGTCAATGTCATGCTTATTTTAAGATCTGTAGAGTTCGGAAATGTTTACAAAAGTTAAGTAAATGCACAAAGCGTTTTGGAACCAATTACTCATGTACTCAAAGCAATTACGTATAATTTTCGGAAAATCTTCGGAGGCCAAACCTATTTGGTACTTATTTTACAAAGAAAAAAGAAAGGGATGTCTCATCACTAACTTGGATGAACTTAGAGTGCTGATACTGTTCTGACAAAATAACAAAAATTGTAAGCATTTGCTGTAGCTGATTTCTGCCGGTAATTTAGTTTTTGGTGCTTTATATTAGATCTGAAATACGGTGTGATCATTTGGCCCTTTTGGTAGAGAAAGAGTTAAGTTTCTAGCTTAAATGCAACGTGAAGCTTTACCGGTTTGCCCGGCTTGCGCAGCTTCTTTTTCTCCGCAAAATGAAATAGGAGGCTGTCCGTATGTGTTAATAACTGAAAGATTTGACTATACGCGTCTGAATGAATCAGGGACAGCATCTTGCCGACATCCCCACAACTGGTCTCACAGCGATCATATTCAGTCATCCTCGATCGTTCGCTTCTCTTCCTCTGCTTGGTTACGTTACTTTGCTTTTTCTTTCAAAATGGCGGAGAGTGCGGAAGGCCATATGGCTCACGAATTGTCGGTGACGAGGTGTTGGGGCCGAAAGAGATGGGAACGAGTCACAGGCAGTCATTGCGCGTGCGTAGTACAGACAAGGCAGCGCACTGGCAAGTTGTCGGTGACGAGTTATCGGGGTCGAGTTGTCGGTGACGAGTTGTCGGGGGTCGAGTTGTCAGTGACGAGTTGTCGGGGACGAAGAGACTGGAACGAGTCACAGGAAGGCATTACGCGTGCGTAGTACAGATAAAGCGGCGCACTGGCGAGTTGTCGGTGGCGAGTTGTCGGCGTCGAGTTGTCGACAACTCGTCATCGACAACGTACTCGTCAGTGCGCTGCCTTATCTGTACTACGCACGCGCAATGACTATCTGTGACTCGTTCCAGTTTTTCGGCCCCGACAAACTCGCCACTGGCATCTCGTCACCAACAACTCGCCACCGTCTGCGTTTGCTAGAGCTCGACTTGCACTCAGTAGATCTTCGTTCCATTCGCGGAATAATCAACAAAACCATATAATAAACATCTTATTAGTCTCGGTCCGTAAGGCAAGTTATGGATCCTCGTTTTTTTCTTTCCTTGTTTTCATGGCCCGTGTGCTTTGTGCATGGCCATTAAAGGAAGGAAAAACAACTGTTCCGTAATTTGCCGTATACGGACCTCGCACTCGGATAGTATATTAAAAGACATATATAAGGTACACTCTTTCCTAGTGTTGTAACTAAGCACCAAAGGTCAGATTTGCCAGATTTTAAGAGCCGCTTTATTAAGAACGACTTTTAAAAATTCAGCCGCTGAATTTTGCCATAAAAAGGAGCAATAAAACTAAATTACTGTAACCATTGTAAATAAAATATATTTAAGAGTTGTTTTATTGACACTTGGTCGTTCCTTCGAACTTTTACCGAATGTTACGCTGACGTCAGTTTGAACTGAATCGTTTTACGAGTTTTGCAGTGTTACCGCTTTTAGTCAAGTCAGCCTTCTCCGAATCACTCGGCACTACATCCGCTTTTGAACTGGCGGATGAGTTGGAGCGCTGAAGAGTTATCTGAATACGAACAACTTTATTTGGGCTAACGCTATCACGTGTTTCTTTATCTTGGTCATGTGACTCTTTAACATGAACATTTGACCGATCGATATTTTTTAAAACTGGTGCGACACCTTTTCTGTCGACTTCATCAGAGTTCTGAAAATGCGGTTTGTTGCGACAGAGCCCCTGGCCTTTAACCTGTACTGAATCCATAGACCTCTCTGTGTCCTCACTGTGTTTTGCAGTCTCTTTACCCCGCTCTTTACACTCCGTGTGATCGGTTATTTGAACCTGCTCTAAATCACGTGCCACCTCCATCCAAGGTTGAAACTGCCAACTTGACTGCAACATACTTTCTTGAGCCCAAATGTTGCCATGGCGACGTGACGAACGGATTGAAAATGCCGAGTCCGAGTGCTTTCCAGCTGCCTTCAGTTGTTTGCACATCTCTCTGTTGTTTGCTCGCAGTATTTTGTTCTCTTGCTCAAGCTCTTTGAATCCTTTAATGGCTTCGTTATAGCGCGCTTGCAACCCGTTTCCCTCCTGTTTCAGTGCTTCAAACTTTGCGTAAGCCTCGCACAAACACTCTTTCAAGTGCTCAAAAGTGCCTTTTTCTAGTATAACATAGTTTGTTAATTCTTCGGAAAAGTTTTGAGCGTAGAGATTAATTTGCTCTTTCAGCATTGTGTTTTGGCGTTCCAGCTCAGTGATGCGTGAGCACGCTTGACTGTAGCACTGCTGCAATTGTTTCATCTGCAATTGAATTGAAAGACAAATGCTAAGACTAAGTAGTATATACAGATACATATATATCAGATATTCAGTTTTAAACTCACACAATTGAGCCCCGTTAATACGATCCACCAACGGTCCAAAAGAAAGTGATCGTGTTATTTTATAAGAAAATGTATAGCCAAAAAAAAGGAACATACTAATTCATTTCATTTACGGATATTAATCTATTTTCCAGTAAAGCTTCCGAATTTACGTTTTATGTTGGCAATGGCTTTAAAATCATATTCTTAAAACACAAAATACCTCAGAAGTAACTGTAGCGTTTATTTTTTATCAGCAGAAACAAACTGGAAAACTTGAAAGATAATAGAAACTAATAGGTATTTTTGAAAATATTAGAACTTGAAATTGTTAATGGTTGTAACGGTTGTATGATCAATCAAAGACACGTGTCTCCGGCTTGTGATCATGAGAATACACAGACCTGCGGAAGAACAAGTATTAACCGAGAATCTCGATGCGCCACAGCTTGATCTTTGACACACTTTTCAGACGTCAATATTGCTTTAAAATTGGTTGAAGGTACATTAGAGTCTTCAAATAATATAAAAATAAAATCATGTCGGGATAAGAAATGGCGGTGATAGAAAGAATGAGCCGTAAATGTTGCCCTGCGTTTGATGGCCTTCTTCTATCGTTACGTATATTATCGCCAATCGTCACAGGAATAAAATCGTTTTCTCTATATTTACTCTTGCTCCCTTTAACTCAGATCCCACGAGACTTCGAGATCAAACAGAAACGTTACAAGAGATTTTCCTTTCAAGTCCTACTGTCAAGCAGACAATAGAACGCTTGTTTTAGACTATTTCGGTGGACAGAATAGAATATGCATTTCCGCTGAAGCGGTCACAGGAAGAAAGGAAGCGCACGTTTCTTGTCGGTGTTGTTTACGATTCATTGTCTTTAGCGACAACTCTTTGAAGGTGGAAACTTTGGAGTAACAAAACCTAAGTTATAATATTGAAGGATGTCTCAAGAAAGGGTAACTTACCATAATTTGAAAGGCTTGAGTTCTATAGCTTTGATCAAATTC
The DNA here is from genome assembly GCA_027575125.1 of Umimayanthus parasiticus. Classification (NCBI taxonomy): domain Eukaryota; kingdom Metazoa; phylum Cnidaria; class Anthozoa; order Zoantharia; family Parazoanthidae; genus Umimayanthus; species Umimayanthus parasiticus. The sequence goes on along the minus strand of JAOBRH010824641.1, from coordinate 9,186 downwards.
GCCAACCCAATATCCGAGTTCTTTACCGAACACGAATCGAGCTGAGGGATTCAGATTCTCAGCAACCAATACACGACCATGTACTCAGTACTGTCTGGAAATTCTGCTGTGGCTGGTATTATAATGTAGTCGACTGAGCGGTCAGGAAAGACTTTACATTACGAAATAAATAATTGGTCTGTGAAACAGCCTCGACCATCCAATGTTTACGCAACCCCCCAAAACGAAATATTTAAATGAAGAGCTCGCCAAACAATGGCAATCAAAATTCAGAGTCGCGCGCTTCCTTGAAAGGAAGTGAGTCAGATGGAGTGAGTAATTACCCTTGACACTTCAGCCATAAAAGGGGTTTACGAAATAGTCTACACGCTGTGGATTTTAGAAAGAGGAAGTGAGCAGATGTCTCCAAGGTGTTTTTCTGTAAAAGAAAAAAAAAACACCGCATTTTTAAATTTTTTTTTTTTAAAAAGTTAGTGTAATTATCTCTTGTTCCAATCCGTCTTGTCAGGCTTTCATATTGACAAGGCCATATAAGTACATTGTTTTTCTGCGATAGAACCGGTAATAGTCTAATATTTCAGATATGTTCTTGTATTAATGACTAGTCCATTACACTGGTACCAGTTTAATAACAAAATAACAAGCCATGAGAATGTGCCAAAATTTCGTCACACTTTAGTGAATATCTTAGTGATCAAAATAACTAAAATATTAGCCTCCTCAGCGATGCTATTATTTCTCTTTTGTAAAGGCCCGTAAACACGCGCGATACTTACGGCAATATCCATTGCGAGAAAAATTCACACGTGTGAACAGCCGGCGGTTTTACTGCCATTTTGCAAATTCACGTCACCGCTTGAACGTGTTCAAATTTCACCGCGATATTGGTGCGATTTTCTTCGGAAAAAGATCGCACCTAAAATCGCCGTAAATAACGCGCGTGTGAACGGTTGATTCATCTACATCCACATCTACCTGGAAAGGCACGCCCTCTCAAAGAGGCGTGCCTGATCAGTGATCAATGTCAAGGTCTTTAGTGGGCACTAATAGCAGTAACACCTCTCTTGAAGGTTTCAAGAGAAGGTGCTGCTGCCACTGTCGCCGGCAAGTTGGCACGGAAATGGAAATTTCCTTTATCGATTCGAACCGTACATATGGATTGCTCATAGATTTCGATGCGGAGTGCAATGCAAGTTGATGCAATTTACAACACCATTCGACATTCAATGCCATTTGTTATATATATCACAGCAAAAAGAATAAGAACGGCACTGACTCAAGTATAGTGTACATAGGACTAGAATGCTAGTAGCCTGCGTGCAGGCTCTCCTTGTGGGTTTGGGCAAAGAGTCGCTGTGCAAAGCAGGCGGAGGGGGGAATGGAGAGAGTGATTCTCCCCTCCGCAAGGAGCAACCTCAAGGCCCCCGACAAATTTGTCGGGGGCCTTGACGCGCGGATGGCACTGGGAACGAGGTTGCCGCAAGGAGAGCTTACACGCAGGCTAGAATGCTAACGGTCACGATCACAGGTTCGAAAACGGTAATTCTTTTTTATTTAGCTTTTGTTTTCTTATTACTCGGCCCTCTTCCTTTTTTTCTTGGGGGTCGAGGTGTTATGCGCATGCGTGCCAGAAATATTAGTTTGAGCCTAGGTACTGAAGTGGAAATATTATGGTTTGGTTCTATTGCACCACAGATTTCTCGCTGCGAGTCGACTTCGAAGATAGCAGGAAAGGTTGGATATTGATGTTTTTTGGCATTTCTCATTTTGTTTTTTCGCTCCCGCCACATACATTAATATACAAATACATCGTGCTGTCAAAGCGACGATCGATAAGCAGAGTCCACACGGAAAATTGTTGTTTAAGTCGGAGATTTTATTTTCGAAACGGGCTCTGCTTCAGTTTATATCATTACCTTTCGAAATGTGTTAACCTCTTTTAACTGAAGAATCTTGCATGTATAAAATCAGAACAGCACAAATGTCCCGGCAAACATCGACTATCGTCTTTTCAAATGCCTTGGTGGAAACGTTATTAATAAAACTAGGAATTCTGCGACGACCCTAAACCCGCTGACCGCCCCCCCCCCCTAGAATATTAGCGAAAGCTATTGTTAGGGAACGCTATTTAAGAATTTTTAAGGAGATAGCGCTTTATACGTGCTCTTCGGGTGTTAAAGAAAAACAGAACGAATATAGCTTCTCGCTCAATTTAAAACGCAGCAGGCGCTCCAGTTTGCTTTCACGCCGAGTCCACAGCTGTTTTCGACCCGTGAAACAAAAGGATACAGATTGTCATCTTTCGAATGCTGGTCGGTTTGCTGCGCTAAATGTTGATATACTGCGCCGGTTGAGAAGTTAGCTCTAAGACTAGATAAGCTGTTTAGTGACTGTGTAGTTGAACACTTCACAAAGTGATTTCTATCATCATGTGCAACACTAGTTACGTAACAATTTCGCTAGAAATAAAGATTAAAGAACAGCAGGCGATCCAGTTTGTCTCGACCTGTGAAACAATGGAAACAGACTGTCCTCTTTAGAAGGTGCACAGGAGACACAGGCCCAAAGTGAGTCTAGTAGTCTGCTACGTCGTTGCGAAATATAATTTTTAAGAGACTTTGTATCGAAATTTCGTTTCGGGCCCATATCTCTTTAACTGCTGAATCAATAAACTCTGACTTACCTGAAGTGTTATGTGTGTCGTTGTTGTTCCCTGGTATAAATTTAAAGACATTTTGACGATGTTAAGACCCTCATTTCTCCCCCACCGAAGTATACGAAGTATACGTTGCTTCAGTCAATTTAGAAACAATTAATAAGCATACGGCAAGGTCCGGGCCGAGTTAGACTGTTAATACAGCCTCTCTATATAGAATCTTTTCTTAGTCTGAGTTAATTTCCGTTTGGATTAAGTTTAGGATTAGGGTCAGGGTTAGTCAGGTTAGTTGTATTTCCGCGATCGAGACTTTGTTTTCCCAGGGGCACCACTCACAAATCTTAATGACAGGGGGGGGGGGATCCGACAGAGGTTAACATTTATTCACAAAAAATTTTACAACTTCAGAATTTGTCTACCCAAAAAAATCACTACCATTTTTAGCATACCCAAAACAATCCCTTAGTCCTTTTTTCGTAACCCAAAAAATACCTCTGTTTTTTTTTCGCGACCCAAAATAATCCCGGCGTCTTTCATAGACCCCAAAACATCTCTTTTGGCCAAAATTTCAGACCCAAAAAAATCACTCGGACCCCCCCGTCATTAAAATATGTGAGTGGGGCCCCTGGACAACAGACTGCTGATAGAAATGACATTGACTGTTACAAATGGCACCAACCACCCGGTTTTCAGTTGAAGGGGGTGGGTGGATAGGGAAGAGGAGAGGGCGTAGAATAATCTCTTTTTTCGTTTACCGCTGGTGAAATACGACGAACAGCGAAGGAAAAAGAGAAACTTGCCTTTTCTCGATATCTGCTTCACCCTCACTAATATACATTACCCTACATTAACCGAACGTCAGTTGCCGTTTCTGCTTCGTCATTGGTGGTAACCCCAACCAGGCTTACTGAACCCTACAACTGACCATCCGTAAAGAAACATAAAATAGCATATTGTTGAAAAGTGTCAGTTATTGTTACTGTTCAAGAACAAACGGAATATCACAGGAAGCTCGTTCCCAGCATCATCCACGCGCCACTAGGCCAGGAGGGGCTCGCTGGTACTGGAAACGAGGTTAGAGCGGCGAGTCGTTATTTAACTACTTTAAAAATACATCCGTGTCGCACTTTTATTTTGCCCGTTTTAATTTTTGCGGATTTTGTGGATGATCCCGCTGATGCGCAAAATCGGCCGTTAAGTTCTAGCAGAAAAAAAAAAACACTAGAGAATAAAATGCCGCAAAAATGTACTACCGTTCACTGACAATCGACCTTGTGTTAGAACAAAATTTTAAAACAAATCAAGGTTACTGTTCAGTTTGAAACCGAAGAAAACAGCCAAAAAGAGATTGTAAGCCATATGGATAGATCAGAGGTAAAGCTTTAAAATAGCGAAAAAAATATTGTGATATCTCATATATACATAACGAGATTTTGAAACAGAAAAATTTCACCGGAAGTGGTCTTGAAAGCACGCCAATACTTTTTAAAGCTTTTTTCTCGAGACTATTTTTATGTGAAAACTACGAGACACTCGAAGTTCCAACTCGGGCAGATTTTTGTCCACTGATTTGAAATTTGGCAGTTTTACAGCTAAATAACTGAAGTTTAAAACCGTGTCAGCGTTTTTTGATTTTTTTTAAAAAAAAACTGAACGTTTCAAGTTATTACAATAAAACTCCGCCGCTTTCGATTGCGAAAGTGCTATTTGGCTGTAAAATACAAACAAAGCGGCCTTTCAAAAAACGCATCAAACGCAACACGTCCGACATGGAACTCCAGAAAGGGAAAACAAAGGTCGGAAAACAAGGCGGTCCTTCTCTTTATTTATTTGAAATTGCTAAATGAAAATTAGGTGAAGTCAAATGGCAAGGAATTCCATTGTTCGGCAAATCTAATGAAGTAAGTTAAAGTGCTCTACAGTGGAACCTCTATTTAACGAGCTCTTCGGAAAAACGAACAATATTTTTCGGCCCGGCTTTTAAAAGTTACAGTAAAATGTATGGAACAGAACCTCGATTTAACGAACTCCTCGATTTAACGAACCGATTTCGGCAGCCCAAACTTAAAATGTACTTAAAATTTACCTCGATATAACGAACAGAGGTCAAGATGAATACTTTACTGATAAATAACAAATAAAATCAAATACATGTAGTTACAGAGAACTCCGGCACTCAAGAAATTTAATTTCTGCGCTCCCTGGCGTCAATGGAGGACGCATCAGTTCTGCGCTAAAGTGTTTCAAAACAGAGGCAGTCAAAAATAAGACTTTTTTCTTTGAAACTTTTATGCACAAGATTCGGTTCAATTCAGTTGATACTGATTATCAGGTTTTTTTTTAATAGATTAAAGAAACAAACCGCTTGAACATTTTTCGATGCTTTACTTTGATGCTTAGCTTTATGAAATCATTTTTAAAATGTAAAGTTTTGTAGAAATACTTAGAGACTTAAAGTAAGACTGGTTAACAGTTACATTATTCAATTCTAAGCGTAAAAGCAAATTTTACCTCGATATAACGAACGTTTTGATTATTTTCATGCAAGCTCGTTATATCGAGGTTTTCAATTTAACGAACCCTCGATATAACGGACGCATTTCATCGGTCCCTTGGTAGTTCGTTAAATCGAGGTTCCACTGTAATAAGTCTTAATGACAGGTAATGAAGTATGATTTTCTGCGGTAGTACCGATTTTGTTCATAAAATGAGTTGTAATTTTTAATTGCTCAGTTTCTCGCAACCTAGTTCCCAGCCTCTTTCCTCTCCGGACAGAAAGTACTTGGTCGTATAACCCACATTCTGGGTGCTATCAAATAACATAAACGTGGAAGATGTACTTAATTGATTTTTGTTCCTATTTAACCCAATGTAGAGAAAAAATGTGTCTTCATCAAAATTAATGGGCATTCACATGTATTTTGTTTGTTAACACCCGGAATCTGGGTGCCGCGTTTCTCTCAGGAGAGGTGAGAACCTGGGTTGTTTCGCGTTCGATATCTTGACTTAAAATTTAAAGTACACAATTTTTTTTCTTCCATCCGTGTCCAGATACTATGCCCGACTTTGGACTTTCTCCTCGGCACTTCAAGGGCAGTAAATTAAGTTCAATATCTCTCTCTTTAAAAGTCATCTGAGGATAGTTCAGCATTTTCTAGTTGCGCGCAGTGTTTCTAAGTGGAAGAGGACCACAGGTTGCTGCCATATTGAAGCTTGGGACGTACAAGCGGCACAGTACTGGAGTTTCCTAACACTATTTTTTTATTAATTTATTCAAATGTGATAATGTTTAATACCTACATTTGGTCTTTCGACTGAAGTCGAACCAAACGACTGCTATTTTTTGTTTTAGGCCCCGGAGCACAATCGCAATATCTTCATAACTTGTTATGTAAGATAACTGGGCAAGTGTTCTTTTCTTAATACGGGTTTGATCAACAAAGGCCGATATGGTATGTTTTTTGCCTGTGGGGTCCCAGCCCTTCTTCGGTGCACACTGACAATGGGCCAATAGACAAAGGGCAAACGCTCAAAACGTCAGCTACACATGAAAACCCCACAGGCGAAAAACATACCATATCAACTTTTGTTAATCAAACCCGTATTCAGCTTAAACTCGCCAATCGGGATTTTTTTATGACCTATTAAAGCTGTCATTGACCTATTAAAATAGTAAAAACTAAACACCAGATATAGACTTCAATGGGACTTAAAATGGCTATATTTGTTTTCACTTCAGAACGACAGTATATTTCATCATAGCGAGAAAAGGCAACGCTATTCTGAAAATATTAACCTTTTCTGTTTGAGTGCAAACTTTGTGTTCTACAATTGTTAATACTGTATATTTATTGTGATAATTCAGCAAGAGGAAAAAGTATTTTGCCATTCTAAGACAACATCAGACAAATAATCTGTCATATATTACAATCTGTGATATTTGTTAGATTATACTGGAAAAACCTAAACCAACCTTAATTGCTGGGGTGAAAACTTAATAAACAAGGACTAGAATCAAAACCTATAAAAAATTAAACTTTATGTCTCGAATATGTGTCAGTTGGAACTGGCTATTTTAACCACATATATTAATAAAGACGCCAGCAATTCTAATCCAAAGTCCACACATCAATTTTGTGTTGCTGATTAGCACATTAGCATATCATATTTCTCAATACTAGTGGACCAGGTCTTCCGTTAGCAATATCATTTTTCATATTTTAGTGTCTCAGACCTTGTGTCGCTTGTCAATAAAGCCCTCCTCTCACTCTCTTCATAGGTGCCTAACTTATAACCTAAAGCCCTCCTCTCACTCTTTTCATAAGTGCCTAACTTATAAGTAATGCGCAAATGCAGAAATGAAACGGTCTCTACTAACAACTGCACAGGTGCGAAGCATAGCCAGAGATGAATTTTAGCAAATTCCAAGATAGCATCTTAAAAACCTTATTGTACAACTAAAGTTAGCAACCTACTCCTTTTCTCGACCAACAAACTATGCCATGGAACCTTCATATCTGACTAACAAAAGCAAGATAAGAAAATTTTGTGTTTGAACCCTACTGCTTTCCACTGCATTTCTCGAGTGTGCAAACAAATGGATATTTCAGCAAAATGTCTCTTCTCAACACTAACTTCACAAACTACAAAAACTGCAATAGAAGAGTTTGACAACATACTCGACAAACCAATAAGATTCAGATTATTAGGCAAACACTGTAATGTGAAACCTAGGATTTAGGTACTAGTTACAATAATGATAGAACAATTTGTATCCAGATATAAAAAGTACAAAACATGTGGAATCCCCACCAATATAATGAAGTGTCATGACCTCGTCACGCATCATGCAATGGGCTGCTTATAAGTTAAATCCTGATATACCCAACACTTCCTTATACTGTGCTTATAAATGTATATAAGAACATAATTCACTAATCTTTGACCAGCAGTCGCTTGGGTGGTACTTTATCAGGCCATTTATTAATTATCACTACATCGAGATTCAAGTGTGTTTTTAGAATGTTCGCTTCCACAAAAGCTTGACAAAACAAGCACCAAGGTTCTTCAAGTGTCCTTCATTTGATCCTTTGCATATCATTTTAACAAAGGTTTTGTTTTTCTGTTAGCATTAATTTTCTGCTTTAAATTTGTGCATTAGGTTTGTGCCAAGACTTACTTGACATATTATTTTTTCTTTCTCCCAAAGAATTTTGAAGATGTGACTGTTTTCCTTGGCTTTCTGTTCCACAGATATTGGTTATACTAATCGCAGCAGTTTCTCTCTCTCTCTGTCCTGTTTTTTAAAGAATTCACATTAACCAAAGACCCTTGACAAAAGACAGAACACTACTCGCCCATTGCATTCTCGAGGCTTGTGTAGTACCAACATAATAAAGGTTCTTTAGATTTTCTTCTCTAGCCAAAGAGCTTGACAAAGCACGGGTGGCAGTAGGGCTTGTCGTTCTGTTCCTTGAATGTGCCTTTGTTCAGTTGCTTCAGGCAAAAGGCACACACAAAGTGCTCTGGATGGAATTTACGGTGCATAGCAGTGATGCACCTGCCAGTGATTGGCTTTTGACAGCTGTAGCAGAGAGTGCCACGCTTGGCATGGTAGTGCATCTCGCAGTATGGTCGGCTGTCATGCTCGAAAAAGCTTCCACCAGGAAATGGTTGATGACACTCCTGTAAGAATGACAAGACATGAACAAGTTTACACTACAAAGGCGCACATCCCAACCCTTCAAAACTGTGCAAGCAGGAAGAACATGATACCTAATCATAATCATAATATTATAATTAATAATAATAGTAGTAATAATAATAACAACAACAACAACAACAAACAGATTTTAGAAGCACCATACAAAGTTTCAGTGCTTTTACTAGAAGAAATTAGCTATTGAGTACAATCCCAGAAAATACGATACCCTTTGGCTAACTATTAATTAATGACAGTTGAATCTAGTGAAAACTTTAAAATACCTTACACGAAAGAATATGGTCAACTATCTTTTTTTGTGCACTTTGGTCACAAAATTGACTCTTCTTAAAAATTCAATTCATTTTTGAATTTTTTAATAAATCATCGATTTCAGTTTTAAAGTCAACTTTTAACTCTTTGTAGTGAAATGGAATGAAACAAGGAATGAAAATCCAAGTAAGGTGATGCTGCCCAATTTACCAAGTGACCATCACAGATAGATTATTTCTTGCAACTTTTTCTATAAAGATATGAAAACATGTCGAGAGAAGTTAGTTAATATATTTTCCAAGTCTCCATTTGAGGGTTTTCAAGGTCTTGAAATACAAACCCTGCATACAAGACACTATAAAACTTTAGCTGACAAAATTTAATAATAAGCAGGAACAACTTTCAATTTTATCTAATTTAAACCTATATATATATATATATATATTTATATATATACCATATATGTATGTATTTATGTATGTATGTATGTATGTATGTATGTATGTATGTATGAGTATGCATTGGTGTGTGTGCATGTTAATGTTTCTCTGCATAC
>JAOBRH010823530.1:0-14270 GCA_027575125.1 Umimayanthus parasiticus | reverse complement strand
TCACGCAAGGATCCCTCACGTGAGGGATTCTTGCGTGACCGACACACAAACGGCTGCGAGGAGACTATCACAGGGCTTGCTACTTACCAGTGTTGCTTAGTGTTGCTTATCCCTGTGACGTCACAAAGATCATGACCGCGCACACGGAGAGAGAAAGAGGCCTACTACTGAACTAGGCAAGGCTTGCTACTTCAGAGCCCAGTTGTAAGAAGAGTACTAGTAGATAACTTTATCCAGTGGATAAATCCCTATCCAGTGGATAAAATGTACTCGTTGTCCAATCAAAATCAGTTAAGAACGCGCCAGTTTTATCCAATGGATAGTGATTTATCCGTTGGATAAAATTATCCGGCTCTTCATACAGCCTGTCCCAAATGTGATGTGGCTTCAGAAAGAGGCGAGGAACGTGCAGTTCAATAGTGACAGTTGCAGGAGAAATGCCAAGAACCACAGCATATTTCTGAAGCAGCTTGCTTTTTCTTCAGGACGACACTGAAATTATTTGGCCTCTAAACGTCTAAAGTCAGGTCCTGACTCTTTGGGAGGAACTAGTGACAACTTTGGGTTATAAAAACCGAAGAAATTATAATTATACACAGCTCTGTGTGTACAAGATGTATAAGGGTGTACAGTGCAGGGAGCCTCGTCCCCAGACATCCTACTCTATCCATCTGCTCCGTGCCTGGTTACTCAGCGCTCTTTTCTCAAGACAAAGGTAACTGCGCCACCGATCGTGCAGACCAAACGAGCCGTGCAGGATAAATGACACAGCTTCTTTTGAGACAGCTGCATTGATACTATAGCTACATTGCATTGATCCACTGAATGCTGGTCAAAAAAAATTGGATTTCTTGTCATCAAGTCAGTTACCTGCAGCTCGTGTAATACACTCTCTTTTTTGCATACGTAAGAATACCTAATTTGTGGGCTGAGGCTGGATGTTCTTAGATATTTTGGAGATCAGTTTCTAGTAGCCTAAGATGTTCTTAAGATATTCCTAAACATAATTGTTCAGGTACTGGGTGTGCGTTTGTTATTCAGTTCTAAGCGCACAAGCTAACCAATTAATTAGCCGCTAAATATGGGTTTGATCAGGGTTTGATTTGGGTTTGAGTAGCCGCTACTCTGGCCGGCAAGAAAATAATATGATAATAATTAAATAAATAAAAAAAGATTTAAAAACAACGTCGTTCTTCGTCTTTCCTCATCCTCGGCATGGTCTTAGCATGTTCTTAAATTGTGGGTATTTTTCAGCCTCATCTTATTACAGAAAAGGTTCTTCTAGCTAAACATTATGATCACAGTGACGCGCATAGTGGCAACCCTGATGTTAAAGACTAAAGCACTTCTATATACTTGCTCTGACAAGCACTGGAATCCATATCTTGCTGTGCCAAGTCTGCTAATACTGATCTGTTTGACATGGTTTAAGTTTCTCGTGTTTTTTCGGCTCCTAGAAGGTTGCACATAATTGGCCTACTGTATAGGATTAGAAAAAGGGCTGAACGAAATGTTAATTCAAATTCTCCCTGTCAGTTTTTACGTTTTTTTAAATTGTTGTACGCCGACTGAAATCTTTCATGACGTCATTTAAGTATAAGTATATTGACCGTAACAAACAGTTCGTCAATTATAGTATTTAATAATCTAGTTTAATTAGAGTTATATTCAGCAATTCTGCCGATATCATCTAACATCTGGACGATGGAAACTCGTCCCAATTAGCAACTAACATTATTTACTAATTATTTTAGAAAAAGTTGTAGTTTAGTACCGGTGTTTTCAAATGGAAAACATGGCTAATCAGTGAGCAATATAAACTTGCCATCTGGATTATACAAAACCGGTGGGGGAGGGGTTTTTGTTCTTTGGCATCTTTTCAGGGATGGAAGGTATCCAGTAATGGCTATGACTACTGCGATTGAGCTGGAAAACATTTTGCAACACGATTTTCAAACCCTTTGATCAAGATTTGAAGCAGGAATAAGAAGCGATTAGCTATAGTTTTCTCGGAATATCGACGGAAGAGCCTCGCAACCTCATCGATGAATCAAATTTTAAATTTTAGTTCTCGGAACGGCTACATAAAGAAAACAAAAATAGATGTATTTCTCCTGAATTTTTTTTATTCAGGAATGAGATCTGGCATTTACAGGGCTGTGACGTGACTCAGCACTGTTAATTATATATTTTACCGTAATACTGTTTTTCATTTCCAATTGACAGATCATCTCGCTACTTGCGAAGCACAGAAGGAACATTAGATCAAGTAGACTATATACTATAAATTGGTCGCGCATGTGGTTGATAAATATCTATGAAAACTGAAAACCCCCAACGAAACTGATTGATGATATTTGCAGCAGTGAAAGAAAACCCTCCCACTTCTAAAATCAAGGCTGATAATCACTGATTTGCTGACAACACGAGGCCTTAGTCTTATCAAACTGACTGAGATGGTGGCGGACGTATTAATTGGGAATTTCATAGATTGGTCATTATTTTGACCGAAGTTGGGTTTGAAGATAAAGTAGATGACTAGAAACTGGCCAGTTTTGGGTGGAGGTTCACGCAAAATTTTCTGATCCCGTATAAATGTCTCCATGAAAACAAAGTTGGATCACAGATTGGAAGAAAAAGAAGGCGGCCAATTTTTACACAGTCTAAGCTATGGACGGCTCAGACACTATAATTATTTACTTTACATATACTTTTACACACAATAACAAACTTCATATAAAAACAAGTTGAAGGTGAGACCAATTTCAGTCTAGGTTTGGGTTTTCTTTGGCGTCTTGCGTATTATTTTGGTCAGTTTTCCATATGTTGCTATAGAGTCCGTTTTTAGTCTTTCAGTCGGCTGTATGTTGTCTGCTTTTTCTTTAATATGTATACATACAGAAACAGAAACAATCATTTAAGCTGAATTTGCAAAACGATACACAGTTTTCAGTTTTTGTATACCGAACTGAACTCACTTGAGGCCGCTCAAATTAATTTGTCAAAGTTTTAAGAATAAGTACGATGCATTGGGAACAAACTCCGACTCAAGCACCACCTTAAATTCATACGAAACTCATATTTTCACATTTAAAGAAATTAGAAAATTTTAAGGACAGTATCCTTTTGGCTGAATTTGCCAAAAAATTACGAACGGCGGCCTCGGTCCTGGGTGGAAATTCTCTGGACTATCTGGTTTTATTGAGAAAAACCACGTATAAGCTTTGTCCAAACATACTGGCTCTTTTGTTTATGGTCGAAATAATTCCCTCAAATTTAATTCCAGGCCAGGAATTAACACCGACTGCAGTTGCTAGGTTTTTTATCTTTACAACTATACAAAAAAAATGAGAATTTAGGCTTTTTCTGCTATCAGAGGAGAAACGATTTCGGTGTGTTTGAAATATAATATGAAACTGTCTAAGCTTTGAAAAGCAAAGAAACTGTCATTAGGAAAATCAACACCAAATTTGCTTCCACACAAGAGAATGAAAGATAATTTTGATAGTACAAAAGCCACAACTGACACTTTTGATCAATAATATAAAGGCCGTAATCCTTGGTGACATCAAGTCTTCTACCTCAAATGAATTAGATATCGATCAATTGTTTTGGCTTATCAGTTGGATTGTTTGAAGCCCGTCGCCTTAGGACGGAAGAATCATCGCCCTCCAAATCTTGGTCGGCGATTCTTTTCTTCATCAAGCAGTTAGTACCCACCGACGGACTGAGCTATTAAGCAGAAAGAAAAACCGCCGCTGCATCTGTATATATACATCTGTCAATATGAAAAAATGTAACTAACTGATAATCCTTTTCTATTTTCCTCGTTCTTGAGTATCCGGTTTATGGAAATCCAACTCAGTCCACCAATACCGTTTTGCCAATGTCAAGGAAAGAGATATTCAATATTAATTGCAACGATAGAGAAAAAAGAGTTGACAGCAATATTTTGAATTTTTAAAAAATTACAAGGTAAAAACAACTCGAACAACACCCTCATCCTTGGTCCTTCAGCTTAATATTTAAATGGAACCAAAATAGTAAACTTTTCAAGACCTTTCAGCCGAGAAAAGAGAATATTTCAAAGATATTGTTTCAGTTAATATTTTTAAGCACTGAGTGAATACAAGGTAGTTGAGTTTATATAGAGTGAACATCAAAGAAATGAGTATTAAACAGCATTGGGCTCGTTATCGATTTACGATGTACAAGATATATAGGCCTCCAGTAAGAAAACGTAGCTAAACTTATGGTATATTACAACTTGAAACTGTTGAAAATAAATTTCATTAAATGTGTTAGATTTCAAAATAAATTGTCTAGATGGGAATGTTTTATTATGAGGACATATATTGTAGAAAGCAAAATTTGACAAGACCGAAGACGTTGAATCACAAAACAAATAGCGAAAACAACGTCAACGGCTATCGTTTTCCAAATAAAACCAAGGCGGTAAAAAGAACTATATAAGTTATACCTAACAGTGTTCATTGTGTACTATTCGATGTCAGGATTTAATACATTGCCTTGACTCCGGTGATATTTACGCGGTACATATGAACTGTCGGCTTTTTGGCCACCGTTTTAATAACGTAAAAACCCTGGATTATTGTCTCAGAAAACGGAAATTGTGTCTAAGCTTTCGTTAAATGGAAGTTATTTAAACACCAAAATTTTAATTTAAAACTTTTTGATGAAAGAAATTAGTATATAGCTCATAAGCTTTCGAAATGAATTGTTGAGCAAAATTGGGTTGCGCTTATGAAAAAGGGTAAGGTGACAGCGAGAGATCAGCTGGATCAAGTTTGACTTTCAGGCCGAAACTTTATAAATCGCGCAAGTACTAGTAGCGCCTCCGGTAAAAAAACCCTTCAGATCTTTCATTGTAATTATAGAAACTGTAAAACATATGCTTATGTAGCCGTTGAAAAATGAGGGAATTGGTTATGAATAGCAAAATCTTACATTTCGCAAGGCGTTTGTCCTTTGTACAGGAGCTGTTGTTTATTTTTCGCATAATCAAGAAAACAAAGAAGCAAAGCAACACAAATACAAGACATGGGACACATGAGTGATTTCCATGTGTTTTTTGAATTAATTCGTAACGATAGAGTAAGCATGGGTTTGTTTTGAAAGGGATACGCTAAATCACTTCAGATGTTCAGTCGAAGATAATGTAGTTCTTTGGCTCTTATCAAATTATCGTTACCCGAGTGGGTGCAAGAAGGGTTTTAAAGCTTACAGCGTAGAGTTTCTTGCTTGATGACTTGAATCAATTACTGGATTCCAATTTACACCAATGCCCAAAATACGGTTCGCAGCAGTGCCACATTGTTTACACAAAGTTTAATCGCTTTCCACACCTCCGGTAAAGCACCCGGGAATGTAATTCTTTGTGGACAATTCGCGTCGAGAATAGCTTTATTCAACTGAAATGGTTGTTTGTTGCGTCAATCTCATGGTTTTCTTGAGCATTTTTATCTCTCACGCTGGGCCAATTCTTTGCTTTGCTCTCCGCTGGGAATAGAATCTTAAACCATTGCTGGCAGTGGAATTCTTTCCCGCAGTGCTTTTTAATGCAAACGAAGAATTGTTTAAATTGTGTTTCACAGCTGTATACCTTGCGTGTGTTTACTTTGCTAAACAAAAGTGAAACCAATGGCTTATCTATCAATGGTCGATTTTATATGCTTCAGAAGATCTATTTTATGACCCGCATGCTACTCGAGTGGAAAATAATCTGGGCTTCTCTTATCATATCGATAAACCTCTTGTCACTCACAGAAACCATAATTACAATAAGTTCACGTGACCAACTATTTTTTGTCACAGACGACAACATATAACATCACTTTGAGCTAAAATTGTTGACAGATGCCTTCGCAGTTGACTGCCCGCATCATCAATATATATATTGGTTTCAAGACGTGAGAAGTGCACTACTGCGTTGCCACATAATTCTCACACGAAAAGGGAACTAAAATTATTGCGACTACTTGCCGTTGACTGATGAAGAAGAGAGTTGAATATTGACCCAATGTCTGCATTAGCGAAATTTATACAGGGTAGAACTTGCTCAAGTTTACTTTTGTTTGTTCCTCGGTGTCCCGCAGAAGTTCCAGTTGCTTTCAGTACAAAAACAACAGGGAATTCACTGTGCGACGTCAGCATCAGGCAATCCTGCCGTTCGTGGCTTTGGCCAAAGAAATATAATTCATTTGCATAGGCAAAGTGGAGGCGACTACTCACTCCGTAGAAAGCCAGAGCGAAGGTGCTCGCTGTTTGATGCTTCGTCAGAAACACTCGAATGCTGCTTCAGCGAGCGAATCCCACATGGTATCTGCGAGACGATTTCTCATCTCGAATTGTTTCTGGTTTTGTACAAGGGTGAGAACGCGATGGTTATCTTTGATCATCTCTTTATTTCTCCTCTATATAATCTGTTTTGTAGTTGTCAGTCTTCGCAATATGAAATACTCTCTGCTTCAACTTTCTACATCCAAGTTCCCGACTGACCCTTCAAACAATCTTCAAGGTGAATCGCTGATGAAAGTTAGCTATAAACTCGCTTGGGTTAATAACGCGGAAACAATATCTAGTCAGAATTTACTCGGCGATTTGCAGGTAGCGAAAGCCGGCGAGAGACTTTATTTAAACCAAGAGTCCATTCTCGATGAACCTAATAATAATAAAATAGATGAACAGTGGTCAAGTAATGATGACACCACAAATAGAGACAAGCGTGGGAAGTCAAAACGAAAATTTGTGTTTGTATTTCGCTTTTACGAACAGCTGGGAATGACAACAAACAATCTTCTCGCTTTGGCTTCGTTTGCAAAGTATGAGAATCGTAAAATCGTGGCGCCGTTTGTGAACAACTCTCGAATGTCTGGTTTGCCCGGCGGCGTCAGCCATCACTGGCGAAAGACGTATGGAGTGAATTTCGCACCGTTAAGCTTTTATTATGATGTGAACCACTTCAATACAGAGCTTAGAACTCGGAGTTATGGCACGCTCACAAGCCTACGGGACTTTGCCACGAACTGCAACAATCGAATGAATGTTCTTGTACACTTTCTTTACCGCGATACAGGTTCAATGCAGGCTCTGACGAGTTGGTACAATCTTCAAGAAAATGAAGCAAGCTTCGTGTACCGCCAGGCCCGGGCCAATGGAGGCTGGATACCGTGTCCTTTTGTAAAGAAGTCCAAGTTGGCCAAGCAGCTCGGATTTAAAATAAGTCGTTACATATGTGTTGATCCAGAAATAATAAGAACTATGGAAGAGTTGGAGAAAAAGATTTTGAAGCGGTGTGCCTGTCTAGGCATTGTACTGTGGAAGGGGAACGGTACAAATCGCGCCCATTTTCCCTTGAATTCGTCAATCACCAAACCCATACGTTTACCAGACTTAAAATTTAACCACCGTCTTCTCAATATCGCGGCGAATTTCGTCGAAGAGTATCTAGGTAAGGATTTTATTGCGGTACATGTGCGCGCGGAAAGACATTACTTATGGAAAGGGATCAATGTGACGTTACGCTGCATAAGGAAACTCGTCAAGCGAGTTCAGGAAACACAAATGAGGTACAAAGTGGTCAAAGTATTTTTAGCGTCCGATTTGACAGATTATGGCTCCGATACGTTAATTAACGATGGAACTGACAGCGACAGAGCTTTTCTCATGAAATATTTGCTTAAATCCTTGAATCGGCCGGTGCGTTTTTCTCCAGCTGGGGTGCTGTACGATACCGGGGCTATTGCCATCGTGGAGATGCATATTCTAGCTGCTGGCTCACGTCTTTTCACGCTGGGATCAGGCAATTTTCAAAATTGGATTGTAGACTTGTTCCAGCTGCGAAATGACGCCCGGAGAACGCACAGAATGTGTGAGATGAAGTGACTGGTGCTCGCAGTGAAACAAGTTCTTTCATCCGTTCAGGTTCGAGAGTTTTGAATTACTGTATCTCATAAACATCTCTAAATTATTGCTTCAATAATAAATCATTATATTGTGATTACTGACCCTCTTAATCCCTAGCAAAGATGTCTTACAAATTCAAGTATCGAGCAAAAACTACTGCCCTTTGAGTTGCTTTAATAGACGAACAGAGAAGTAGAGTTTTGCCATTGGCGAGTATAAATTTATTCCCACATGTTGAGCGTTTCAAAACATCTCAGTCGGTTTTATGCGGGAGAGTATATGAGTAAGAACGGAGTCTGTTGGCTGATTTTGTATGCACCGTGCACATTTTCCGTGTCTGCACTGCTGAAAGTGATTCCAAACCTCTAGACCTTTCGACTAGACCCTTTGCTGATAAGTGATACTGAAGTACTTCTTAACACCGACGTGACCAAAAGCACATGCAAAAACACGTATGTCAGATCCTTCATTAGAACACCTTTAGTGAGTAAAAACGTACTCGTAAATCATAACTGATTTGACGATTTGTAGTACTTTATATAGTACACCTGAGTTTTCGCAAGAAAAGCAAACTAACTCCAATCGTTTTCGGATTTCAAGTACTAGTGAAGATTTATAGCTCTGTTCACAGTCAGAGGGCGGGCTTCAGATAATGGCAGTGATGCTAGATGAGAGACACGACAAGAAAAACATTCACTTTATGATCAGTATGATATCGTCGAACAGGGTCAAGTAAACGTGTCTGGCAATGTTTTAATTAACCTTGCTACTGCAGGGACGAAAATAAAACACAACTCAAATTTTAGAGAGAACTCGGGGTTTTGAGGGTCGGACTAATCAGCTTTTCTTAAATGACTAGGTCGTGGCTTAGAGTTAGAAGCTAGTTAGACGAAGACAAATGCAGCCCAGCGTTCAACTGAAGCTCAACCGTAATACACTAGTTTGATGGGATGGGCGTCTGAGTTAGCCGGCTATCACCGCAAAACGTACGGTGTAATCAGTGTCCGATCTGTTAACAAAGATCAAAAAGCTATTTATTTGTTCTATTTAAAACTCGATAAAGTTCCTTTTGCAATTTCATCTTGTAGTTGGACAGGGAGCTTCAGATACCTACCGGCAGGCACTTTTGAGTTGACTGTTTTGTCTGTAAGTTCTCAGAGACAAATAAATTCGTACACGTGCGCGTGGAACTCGAAGTTGTTTGTCAGGTTGTTATTTATCTGAGACTAGGAGAGAAGGGGATGTAGTGAGTTCAGTGTTGAAAGACGTGAGTGCTGATTTTTTTTAGATGGGAATGGAATCTAAACATTGATGATTTACGGGTTATATGTACAATAGTCAATACTTTTCATTTGATAGATATACAACTTTAACTCGGCAACATCATGCCGCAATCCTTTTTGAAAAAGAAATATTGCAGTATAAAATAGTATTCTGGAAATTTTTTTGTAAATTCGGCAGGGATTAGACAATATTTGCTCTCTCGAAATCTGCGAGTTATTCTTTGATAACGGCCGCCAGGAAAGAGTAGCAGATTACCTCATTTTCTGCAAAGTGCACTTTCAAAAGAGTTCGATATTAACTGAAATGGACCTGAAATATTGCGTCTTCCTGCGGAGTATCAAAGAAAGACCGCGGATATTTGAGAAAATGTTCAGTGGATTCCCGATTTAATCCTTTCGTGTGTGGTGTCATCTTGAGGAAAACATAACTTTATCTTTTGTCTTTGACTTTGATATTAACTGAAATATTGCGTCTTCCTAGATTCTGCGGAGTATCAAAGAAAGACCGCGGATATTTGAGAAAATGTTCTGTGGATTCCCGATTTTATCCTTTCGAATTTTCGTGTGTGGTTTTGTCTTGAGGGAAACATAACTTTATCTTTTGTACTAGAAAATTTCCGGCGCTCTCTCTAAATCCCCACAGTAACAATGCATTTGAAAGCGTCGTTAAGAACTTGCTAAGTGGTTCGCATTCGATCTAATTATTCTTTATTAGCACTTATTAAACACTTCTTTGAACGGAGTGCGAGAGCATAATTATAAAAAAGAACACGCCGCGGCCACACGTCGCGAAACAAACTGCATTGCAAAGAAGGAATACTTTGTAAAAATAAAATTGACTTTTGATCTTGAAATTGTTTGATCATTTTAGCCCCACGCAACAGATTTAATTCCCTGAGATTTTTTTTGGAATTCAACTCGATATCGTACTGGCTAAGAACTTAATCCATGACTTGATGAGAGGAAACGACTTTAACTTGAGTGCATTGTGAAGAAAGGGGCTGAGGTTTTATTAAACGTCAAGTCATCAAGAATTTACTGGGATTAACCTTGGGCGTTCGGCGCGGATACGTAATAATTAGACGGCATAGTCAGTGACTGGGTAAAGTGGGGCTAAATTATATGCACTTCCTGTCGTTGGTGAAGTGGCGTTTAGAACGCATTTGCACGCAGAGAAATGGAGTTTCACTCCCCCAGTCACAGGTTGCCGGCCCTGCTGCAGACGATGTTCAAGGTGGACAGTGCTCACACAATACCTGATTGAGAACTTCATTCATTCCTACTAGACTCCAAGATTATATTCGCTTGTACATGATATCTATCTAGCCTTCAAAGTTCTACGTGGTGTTTTTAAGATTACGTGCCAACATACGAGTTTCGGTCCAATACGAGTGACAGATTAGTTTGACTCCAAGTTTACATAGAAGTTCTCATTATTGAATAAAATAGCACTTAGTAGTAAGAACGCCCACGGATCGATAAGATGTGTCAGCTGATCAGGCCAACCAATCCACTTGTCTCGAATCTTTTTTCCCTTTTCCGTACAAGATTGAGCTCGTAACCTCCTTTGCATGGCACTTGTGCGAATGCTTGTGCAACTTACGTTAACGTTTTCACACAGTGGCTCACTGGTAACCGGGATCGCAGGACCGATATAAACTTTTTTTAGAATGAGGTTTTGGAAGGTACCACGTAAACGAACATAGTCTTTTCAAGAGCGGAATGAAGTGAGAGCCCGATCACCCGGAAACCCAGGGGCGATCCTTCGATCGGTGCGGGCGAGACCGAACGCGAAATGTCGGTAACCGCAAGCCTTACCACTATTAGCTTTATTCTGGCCAGTACGGACGACAAATATTATTGCATGTATATTTTATATACAGTTCTCCTTTCTGCCAAATAAAGACATCAACCTCCCAAGTAGTAATTCTAAAGACTAGGAACAAAGCTTTTATATTGAATATAATATATTATAAGATATACTTGAGTTCTATCAAGCATAAATTAGTACATAAGTACAAATAAGTATATTGGCGCCTTGAAAATTGGGTAAATTTACATCGGCGTTGTTCCAATAATTTAACAAAAGATAAAGGAAACACTACCAAATTACTATTATATAGCTATGAAAGAAAGTACAGTTCTACACTGTAAAATTAGACATATTCACAATTTGGAAGGTAATTTAAAATTACTACAAAAATTGCGTATACTCCGCATACTTTTCATGATTATGTAGCGAAAGCTGTTTGGGTATTCGAATTGAGGAAAATTGGCATCGATAGAAAGCAGCTTATTTAAGGAAATATTCCTTGATACTGACCACGCTAGTACACTCGCTAAGTGAAAGTCATTACCTAGTTCGTCAATGTTGCAAAAACATGCTCTTTGTAGTAAGGATAAATGTTTTAAAATTAAAGCATCGCTGTATTGCTAAAACATTGCATGTATGAATTAAGTCTGCAAGAACCGTTTTCAGTTACCAAAACAAAGAACGAAGCTTATTTATTTTGGGGCAATATCATCTGGTTCTCCAACATCAAAAAGCGATGTCCGATAGCACCGAGTAACTGAAATTGTTCAAGTTTCCGTTAATAACGGAATAGGGGTAAACGCAACCACGCTTTTTTTATTGAAGGTACGAAGAGAAAAGTCACGTATGCATGGAAGAGTTTTGCAGTCAGTTCAGCTGTAAAGAAATTGATTTTTCAATTTGTGCTTCAGTCCTCAGTTCAATCTACCAAATTCGCCACTATCTGAAGTCTTCCAGTGACCTTGTTTTTGCTTAAAAAGCAGAGTAAGAGACGTATAACCGTATTTGTTAGTTGTTTTTATTGTAGCTATATATCATCTGTTCTATATTTAATATTGCAAGGTTTTATACCACTATACTCATGTAAATCCATTGTATATTTCAAAAATATGAATCAATAAAGATTGTCATTTATTCATTGTATAAGAATACTCAAATAGAATAGAAAAAAACAATGTGCGGCAACTGGAATTCAAAATCATCGATATTTTTAGTTTGTTGTTCCCGAGTTGTGGTTTGAAATGCGCCGCTGCAGGTGGTCGTTAAAGCACGCTGCGTCCTGCAGATTGGGCCTACAGTGCATGCTGGCAGCACTTCTCACCACCTCTTACTGCGTTTGATTGACAATAGAATCCAAAATCACTTTCCTTATCTAAAGCGATAGCAAAACGTCAAGGGGTGCCTCACGAAAACGCTTAGAATGGCATTGGAAAAATATCAATGCATAAATAATACATAACAGAAGCTAATCGGCGCGGTTCCATCGCAAGATATGGAGATACTAGTCTACAGATAGCGTGTGATAGTTGTTTTATTAGGAATTGAATGAAGATAAAAGTACAATCACTGCTGGGATTGCGCCCTTTCCTTACATTCTGTTCTTTTTCTGCAATACTTCAAGAACGCTTTATCACAGCTTTCTTCGAGAGAACAACTTTAAAAAACGCCACTTTGACAATGATTAAACTTTGATTTACTTTTCAGCAACTGAGCAAGGGTGAACTGCGCAGCGCCAATCAGTGATCAAGTTTACCTTTGGAACTTTTATATCAGAAAATATTATTTCAGGCCAGCTTTCACGTCGAAAAGTAAACGCAAATATCAGGAAGAAATATCGCGTAAATAAAATATTATATCTTCTGTCAACAGAACGATGCATTTTCACAGACTCGAGCGCGTGTTGGGAGATCGCTTATCATCGCTTTGGCCACTTTCGCGATTAATTGTCAGCCGAGTCTATTAATTTGTTTTGGTTACTAATGAAACAGATCTTCAAAACACTGATTTATCTGTTGATCACATAACTATATAAATATTAACCGAGGTTGATAATATCTTTGAAATTCAACGGAAATAAAAATTCCTTCTTTGATACCGAAACAATACGCTTTTCTCATTAGTCTGTTCGTTCAGTGTTTTCAAAACACCGAAAAACTTTGAGCGTAAACGCCTTGCGACTGGTCAAATGAAATATGAAATGGCCGAGATATCAGCGGTTACTACTACAACCAAACAATTATCTGAATTATAACAAAGTTGTAATTAGCATGAGAAGAACATTTCGCTTTGTAATACTTCAGACTATCCTGCGGTATAGTAAATGAAATATTTATCTTTACCGAATCTCATACAAAGAACTGTGACAGCTATTTTAAAGTAATTAAGTTTTCTTTGTCGTGTACATCAGTAAACCAAGTCCAGCATGAGTCCAGTCAGTAGTGCGTCCATGACAAGTTAGAATAATAACTGCGCATGCCTAGTGTCAATCGTAGCAAGACAAGAACTGAAGAAGACTGATCACACCTCAAATTACAATTTCTCAGCTTAAGTAAGCAACGTCTTGTAACTCTTTTTAACCTAAAAATTACGTGGTTGACCACCGATTCACAGGCGACAAAGAAAGAGTGAAAGTTAAACCCATTTTACCAATTTATCTCTTAACACTTTTTTGCGAGTTCACGTATTTCGTACATGTCGGTTCGTGTGTAACGCAACGTAATGCTCCTTTCCAGACTCCCTCAATTAAACACCCGGACTTAAAAACTCGTAAAACAAAATGAATGCAAAATGTTTATTCCAAATATTAGAATAACGGTTTAATTGAAGGTTTACTTTCAACTTTAATAATTAACTTAAAGTCTCGATCTTTCTGAATAATTCCCTTTCCTGTTTTTAAACTGGATAATAGAAGTTTATTTCTAGTTGCTGCACGAAACTTTAATAGTTGGTGTTTTCAGCAATTCTGCATCTCCAGATGTGACATTTTGCCATGAGGAAAAAACAACTGAGCAGTGATTATCATTTGATAAGTCCGGTCTACATCCTAAAGCAGTTAAGACTTCTAAGTAGTAACTTTGCAAGTTGTTACCATCATCTCTGGTTATGTGAATATTATATACACAAATTGGAAAGTCTACTACGGTATTTAGTGAATTACAAGTGTAATATCCATATTTAGTATTTGCCAAACAAGTAAATAGCACTTTACGCGCGCTCTGATTGGACAATAAAAAGTAAATATCCACCGC
>JAOBRH010822420.1:0-14270 GCA_027575125.1 Umimayanthus parasiticus | reverse complement strand
GCCAGTATAAGAACTGTGTAAACGCCCAAACTTCTTTGGGTAGTCGCTGTCATTAGCGAAGGGCAGAAATAAAGATCTCGTATACCTTACCACTGAGTCTAATTCCTACCTCTACATGTTTATACCTTAGTATTTTTTAGGGTAGTTTTCTTGGATTTCCGACGGCCTTAGTATTTTTTAGGGTAGTTTTCTTGGATTTCCGACGGTCATCCCTATCCTTTTAACCCCAGAGTAACCCCCCGGGTTATTACCACTTTTGTACCAGCCACCACCTTCTCCATATTTCCGAAAATGTGAAGCCATTTTTCATTTGTTATTTAATTTTTCTCGATAGATTCAAATTTATCAGACTGAAGAAACAGCTAATATAATATTAGCTCCTACCCTGACCCAATCCCGCCAAATCCAGAACCTATTTTTCTCCCAGATTCAACTTTATCCGAAATGTAAAAACAACTAACATAATACTAACCCCATTCTTCCCAAGATCCTATTCTAGACTGCCTGTGCCTGTGCAGGTCAGTGTGCTGTTTTTCCCTGTAATTGTAACAATAATCAATGTAATGCTGCACAAATAAACTGCCGTTGTTGGTGTCCTAGACTGAATTTCATCTCAAATCTTGAAGAAACAACTAATCTAAAACTAGGTCATCCTATCCCCCAGTCCTCAAACCAGAATCTTTGTTTCCTAGATTTATTTTTATCTGAAGAAACAACAAAGACAGCACTAGCTCTGAATTCCACCCTGCACTAAATGCTTTATTACACGTCCCATCTCCTGTGTTCTCATCGCTAAAAATGTCTGTAAAAACCACCCGGGCCATTTTGGGGTATTTATCTTAGAGAAGTTTTTGAACAGCATTGTATGTTTGTTCGAGTGTCTTTTCACCAGTATAAAACAACTAGTCATCCATTTTACATATTTTCTATTATTATTTATACATAATTAATCTCTCTCTTTACATTCTGTCTTGAAAACTTAATAGTTGACACAAAAAATCGGTATCGGTCTACCTGCAGAAATGCCTTTGTTACACTTTTTTTTTATTAAGAACCGGTAAAATTTTGCCCAGGTATTTTTTTCAACAACTTTTGACTCAAAATGTTCTTATTTTGTTCTTAACTACAATATATTCTTTTATGGTTGAAAATCGACGGACTTCAAAGGCCTGGGGCTTCCGGTGTTAATGTATGCCCAGTTCAAGAACAGGCTGGTTCAAGAACGTGTGTACAAGCAAGACACGTTATTTTAATTGTATTATTACATGTACTTTATCAAGTTACAGTGCTCATTTTTTGATGTATCAAGTTTTTACGCTCATTTTGCAACTTTTTCTTTTTTGAAATTTTTTTTTGAAATTTTCATTTCAGCCTCAAATTCTTCTTAATTTGTTTTTATTTTTCGGACGATTTGAGCCTCGCTGTTCTTATCAAATATGTTCTTAATAAAAAAAAAAGAAGTGCATAAGGAAAGTTGTATTCCTGAAGACTAAAACTATTGATTATTTTAATAGTAATTAAAATTAAGATCAAACATTTTAATAACTAGAACCTCCTCCCCCACCCAGTTTTCTTTTTTTTCAATAAACGCATAACCAGTACCTTAAAATACTTTTAAAACATTTTAATAAGCGCCCAGCACTCCCAGTTTTCTTTTTTCAGTAAATGCCTTTAGATAGTTTGTCCTGTAAAATGCTAGTTTAATAGGACGGCTCAAATTACTGAGAACAATAGCTCTACATGCAAAGAAAAAAAGAACCCGGAGACGAGTCCTAGACACGTCGCCTAACAAAACTGGGAGGGGGATTCCTGGTTGTTAAAATGTTTTATGGGATAGACCATTTGATCTTTGATAGGGGGGGTGGTTGGGCAAATCTCAAAATAATATCGAGCAAGGTCCACCTCCTTGAAAAAAAACCTTGCAAGACGCTGGATATTGGAAAAAGAATTGAGCACATGAAGTTAAGTCGCAGAAGCATTTTTCTTTCTAAATGGATTTAGCAATTACTCCCAGCTACAAAATGTAGTTAAACACATGTTAGGGTTTTTCTCCTGTCCCTTATGACAGGAGTGAGTGACAAAACTGGCAAAAATAGTTCTGGTTATGAGTCAATATACACTCCTTTTTAGAAGAATAGTGTTTTTCAAATCCAGGCTGAATATTCTTACGTTTCTGTCAATCTGAGGCTGAAAATATTCTTATAATATTCAGGGTGTCAAGTGCCACATGACTTGCAAAAAATAGGAAAATAGGAATGAAAATGCTGAAAAATAGGAACTTTCTCTTCAAAATAGGAAAAAAATAGGAACATTTCTTTAATTTGCACTCTGACATCTACCGATTTATAATGATGTGAAAACCGCTTTTGTAGCTTATTCCCATGCACACTGCTTAAATCCATAAACGTTCTGTCCCTATATCAATGAGCAGCAAAGAAAGTCTATGAATCTTTACATTGCAAATCAATCCATACATGTGCATCAACAAAACATAGCTCTCGGAAAACAAGTCACAGCTTCAACTATACAGTTATAACATCATCCGTCACAAAACTCGATTTCTTAGATTTTTTGCTGGTGGCTGTGTTGAAGGAATGGCCTTTTGAAGAAGCTTGTGTGTTTTATTGTCCAAGGACTCCCACTTCTCACCAACGGCCTTTAACTGCTGCATTGCCTGTTCTCGCTTGTTCCTTGCAGTGTCAAGTACCATAGCAACACTAACACTCTTCCTGTTCACAGTTGACGCTGAAAGAACATCATGTAGTTTGGAGGTTACGTCACTTAGTAACTCATCTGCTGCTTCTAAATATTCTCGTGCTTTCTTCTCGTCCTTTAAAATAAAGGCCTTGTTCTTTGAACTGCTCGATCATTCTTGACACTACTTTGTCAGCTTCAGCATGTCCAAAAAACAGAGTATAGAATGTTATAACGACTTCATTGTGAGTAGGCGACCAGTAACAGAGGGTCAGATCCATTTGCTTCTTTACCTGTGCTGTCGTTGTTTCATCAAAGTACATGCTAAATGGCAAATCTGACTTGTTAACATCAGCAACAACTTCCTTTCGTAA
This sequence comes from Umimayanthus parasiticus, assembly GCA_027575125.1. Taxonomy (NCBI): domain Eukaryota; kingdom Metazoa; phylum Cnidaria; class Anthozoa; order Zoantharia; family Parazoanthidae; genus Umimayanthus; species Umimayanthus parasiticus. Next base: position 11,202 of record JAOBRH010822420.1, on the reverse strand, counting down.
AATTAATACGGAAATACACGCCCAAATACACGAACTGTCATGAACGAATGTATGAGCACTCTGTTCCGAGGCAAAACGACACTGAGATGCCGGCTGATCATGTGATCATTTTGGCGGGAAAGACCACACACTTGCTTTATCGCAACAATGACTTTTACCCAAGCAACTGATTTTCCTTTTCTCGGACGCCTCTTTTAACTTTTGAGAAAAAAAATAAAATGAAAGTCGAAAAAAACTCCTGAAAAATAGGAAAAAATAGGAATTTTTGTGAAAAATAGGAAAAAATTGGAATTTTTCAGAATATAGGAAAAAATAGGACACTTGACACCCTGAATATTTTTACCAAAAATACTATGTTCGACAAATCAAAATATCCATGTGTCCAGTGACTTGATATAGCAGGCAATAGATTTGCTGTACATGTTCAACTCTTGCACAATTACAGTCATTGTTCTTAACATAAGGAAATTCCTTTTTAAAAATACCACATACTATGACGGCATCTGGGAAAGAAAATTCTCCTGGCTCTGGGATGCTGAAGGGCAGCCTTACCACACCCACAGGATATATCCCATCAAGTTGCCTCTATGTCAATAGTAATTTTTTGTAATTGTGATCGAAGAAAAGCTCCCTTCAGTTTTTAAATAATTATAGAAGCGGAGAACTCGTTTATGTTCAGCTCACTGTGTTTGAACAATTTTTGAAGATATATGAAGTGCGTTCCGGGTTTTAGTAATTTCAGAAACATTGTGTCTGGGTTTTGGAATTTAAGTTTCAGTAAATAAAAAAAAATCAAGTGCGTTCCGGCGTTCCGTTTGGGCAAAAATATAATATTGTTTATCGAAGAATTAAATAAAGCCGCAAGTCACGGGGAAAAAGTAATATGACGCCAGGCAAATGCAATAACCTTCTCTACGAGGTAAACAATGTCTATTCAATACATAGCCTTTATTTGTGTATTCTAATTAATACTCATTTAAAAATAGTTTTACAACATTGGGCACGTGAATATAAATCTTTTAAGAAAGATTAGGTAGAAAATGCAGCATTGTGGGCTTTTGTACTAGCCTGGCGGGTCAGCAGGTTTCGATGTTCAAATGTGGCTCACTTGGGAGGTATGAATCAAGGCCATCAAGGCATAACCATGACCAGCATTTGAAGGCAAAAAAAAATGTCAGGGGTCTGGAATGCTGTAAGTGTAATAATGGGTTTTATACTTTTAGTTTAGGACCAACAGTTTCAATACATTTCAGTAGGACCAAATCTTTATTGTCATTAGGACCAATAATGTACGTATCACAATTAGGACCTATATTACATTGATGACATATCTATCATCCATGTTACATTTAGAACGTGTACTACATTTAGGAACATTTATTACATTCAAAGCTACTACATACATGGTGCACATAAAATGAAATTTCGGATGGTGGACCAGATCTGAAGACAGGGGGGAAAGGAGTTGTTTTGATAGCCAGAGATCAATTCTGCTACAATAAGTTTTCTTACAATTATTTCTTTCAATAGTCCTACCACTTAAAAGGACCTTGGATCCTCCGCAAAATATACCCATGAAACTGTAACACTGAAAATCACCAACTCATTGAGTTATTTTCAAGAATACATTACTTTAATACACCAACATTTCACTCTACTAACAAATATTTATATCCAAATATTGAACCTGTTATAATCCACCGGTAAATATCCACCGCTAGTCACCTCCACTTCGGGGAATAATTGTTTTAGTATTAGCCCAATCAGTGAATAGATATTTGTATTTATTCTCAACCAATCAGCCAAGATGTATTATATACAAATATAAACCACTTATTTAACGGTTTTTAATTAATTTCTTTTTGCCGAAGTTAAATCACGTAATGCGCGCGTTAACCATAGCTTTTGCATCCAGCGTATTCAGTATCAACCAATCAGCTACGATGTAATATACACAAGTACAAACCACCTGTGATAACGTTATTGTAACCAGTGTGTCCCCGAAGAAGGCCGCCAGGCCGAAACGTCGGAAATAAATATTGTTTCTAATATCTGGAGTTGGTTCTTGACCAAAACAAATATACATATATATACACACACACACACACACACACACAAAATTTGGGCAACGACTTGAGTATTAAGATCAATGTTGCATGTGGGTGAGCCACCCTATTTATCAGCATCTATATTCTGCTTACAGCTGCATGTCAAAGAAATGATCATTCACTCTAAATTCAAGGTCACGTTATAGTTTTGAAACAACTGCAGGGACAGATCCAGGATTTTTCAAAGGGGGTGGGGGTGACTATTCATTGTCTGATCACCAAAATATGTGATCTGGGACTTTGCTTCTTACATTTCTCTTATGTGTTAGCTCAAAATGGGGGTGACTATAGTTACCTGTTCCATCCCCCCTTGGATCCGCCATTGAACTGTATACCTTTTTGAAAATCCATTCTGTGTCTAGAGTAGTGGATTATACTTATCTAAAAACATCAAAATGATACTTAATATATACAAAATGATCGATATACAGTACATGAACTTGTTTAATGTGTAACATCCAAAACTTTTCTTAACGTTCTAGTATTCCTATACACTATCAACCAATTATCGCAATATCACTAAAATATAACATGAGTGTGTACACATTTTGAAGACAAACTTATCAATAAAGTACAAACAAGTTTCAAAATTGTTGATACTGATTAAGTATTAACCCGCATGAACACCAACCTCCAGAAGATATTCTCAAATACAAGCAGCAAGTCGCATTGCCAATGTTAAAAGCAGCAGAAATTCTCAAAATTCCAAACATTGATTATTTTTTTTAATATCGTCTCAAATCATTTTTGTAATTAGCCTCTTTCTGAATGCTATGAAAATTATTTACTAACAAGTAGTATTAGGAACAATTACTATAAAATAAATAAAAGTTATGCAAGCTAAACACTAAACTCTTTCAATGCATGGGTCTCGGTTTGGGCAACGAGTTGCAACTGTTCCCAATAATTTATAACAGGAAGCTTACGATGAGATGATGTCTGAGCTCGGGAACAGCAGGCGAAAGTAAAACCTACAAAGGCCAGGCTACCAAGCACTTTCATTCATCTGTCAAGCCTCGATCGGCAGCTTAACTGCAAACCTACTCTTTTGTTTTCTCACAGAAAACATACTTTCGGTGTTATAATTATTCCTTTATTTTCCTTTTTGGAAGTTTTGTTTTATCAACCTTTTGGGCGGTTTATTGCAAGAATACCTTTATTATACTATGCAGTTCACTTTTTGGCTTCTTTTTGTCAAAAAATCCAAACAGAATGTGAATTTAGTGAACCGACTGAGCAACAGCAGTTTGTACCTGGTCGTGTTGTTCCCTCTAAAGACGTCCACACTCAGGGCGCGCATTTGTAACGATTGAAATTAGTGCAAAAAACGAAGTACTCGATGTAACGTGATAGCTTAGCACGACTAATATTGTATTGTATAATTGACATCCTAATATGGATAATCATGTATGCATATATCAGGAACTGAATCTAGAACAAAAAAACCCAAATTGCTTTTAGCACGAATCATGGTGGCAGTGTGTGGAAACTTACTTTAAAACAGTAAGAAATCATAAAGAAATATGCCGACTGAGAGCGCGGACTCCCAGCAACAAGAAGCCGGAGAAAGTGTATTGGCAGCAGTCTCAATTCTTCAAAGGCCTACAGCCACCAACAGGAGTCAACCTGACTTCAAAACACAAAATTGGAAAGCCTACAAACAAAGGTGGACAAGCTATGCCATTGTAACTCAGCTTGAGAAGTAATCCGAAGAATACCGAGTGGCACTCTTCCTATACTGCATAGGAGAGGAGGCCGTCAAGATTTATAACAGCTTTGACATTCCCGAAGAGGACAAGAAAAAACTCGATGCGATCTTGGAAGCATTTGACAAATACTAACTGTCGTATCTGCGTCGTGGAGTAAGCCTTTAATTGTCTTATCGTACACTGTAAGCTCCCTAATATTTCCTCTGTACAGGTCTTATTCTTGAAGAAATCCAAAACTTGATTAGAAACAAACCAAATGCAACATTAACTATATTGCTAATTAGATCACGGCATCCTATTTTTTGCATCGTACTTTTTGACAACAAGACTGAGGTTAGGTGGCACAGGTCAGCTGGGCTTAGATAGAGCTAAAATCTAACTGGTCGCATATGCCACTTAAACGAATCCAAGTATGCCTAAAATTCTAGGTTTTGTAACTTTTAAACCAGTCGCAACAGAGCACCTGACATACATGTAAGATGTATTTGAGCTAATACATTACTATGTAAATTCTTATCAGTGATACAATAAAGTTGTTGTTTTTGTTGCGTCTGGACCACCAAAAATGTCAACATGGGTGAATTCAAATCAGACATGAATATACTGTATTTCCACCTGTTCACATACCTACATCAGAAATATTACCAAAAAACTTTTATACTGTTATAGTAAATTATATTATAATCTGTAGGAAACTCAACTTTATAGTAAACCAATAGCAATCCTGGTATATTATTAATCATAGCAGCAATGACGTCACTATTTTGAAAAATCAATTACAAATACCCTTTTAGTATAAAATGCAAATGATCAAAGCTGCCTGTATCTCCTTGAATACATTTATAATTTATTGTATTACCATAACACACAAGAAAACCCGAGTCAAAACAAAGTTATATCAGTTTGTATCTTCTCCAGACAAGGGTACTACAAATCTAACAACTTACAATGGAGAATTGTTATTATTTGATTAAGTAATGGTCCGAGTAAGAGGTAGGCAGGTGAAATGCAAGGATTTGCAGAAAGATGCTAATTGTGATATTGTTTGAACCATTCACCTCATTGGCCACAACATGGAAAACTACCATAACTTCATCAGCTGGAACATTTACTTCTCTCCTGTTCACTAACTCATTGTCGTTTAGTAAAAACCCTTCTGAGCTTTAATGCAATAAAAAATCCATGTGGGTAAAATAGAAAATTAGAGTCTTTTCTTGGCTATTGCTTTCAAGTCTCAGGATTGGATGAAATGTTGTGGAACAAAAGATGTTGCTTTAAAAATAGTTTCATAACCTATTATTTCTAAACTATATTTTGCATAGGTTAACGTGTTTTCAGGATGAAAATACAAACATTCTAACAAGGGGAAAGCGAATTTTATGCCACAGAACGATAGAAAGTTACCTACAGGTACCTCTTATACAGATTGTTACTCAATCACACAACATAACAATGTTGTTGCTGGCATGGGCAGGAACAGTTTTCAAAATTCTCGCACTTTTCATAAGAACCTCTTCTGTAGAGTATACCGAGGAAAAATGTTGTAACCATTCGAAGGGAAGAACATTTTTTTATCCCAAGAAAGATTAACTTTGATATTTTGATGGCAATGGGCGGGGTCAATGTGACCCCTACCCTGCCCATGATTTTCCAAATATTTGGGAATTAGCACAGTTAGTACATGTATGATCCACTGAACTATTTTCCATACAAAAATGGTATGTTCATTAGTTGCTGTTGCCAAATGCAAGAACTTTAAACAGACACTATCTTTAGATTAGATTTTCCATATTTCGATTTTGTAATTTTAATTTGTAATTACAATTGGCAATAGTTAAGAAATTAATATCATTTTATAGGCTAAAACTATGAAACAACTAAAAGAAAGTTACAACAAACTGTAAGTTTACAATTATTTTTAATTAAAAAATTGATTAGTTTCGAAAACTTAATAAATATTTGAATATCATGTCTTGACATGATGATGTCATCAGTGATGACATCACCTAAATCAGGTCAAAAGATGTGTTTACAATCAAAGAACAGTTACATGTACTGTGTAATGTTTTTGGCAATTGGCACAAATTTGGAATCAGAAAAATTGAGGGGGGGGGGAGGTAGGTTGAATCTTCTAAAGCTTTCTATAAGGTTATTGTTTTACCCTGGTAAATACACAAGATACACAGATGTGTGTGTAATTTATAGAACTGCCCATTTAGTAATGTTAGCAAGCTCAAGTTTCAACAATAGCTAAGAACATTTAATAAATTTGTGTAGAATTAATTCATGAATGTAAAATAAAAGTAAAATTAGATGTTTGAAATAACCTTTGATTGTCCATAACAATGTTAATCAAAATGAAATCAAGAACACAATCCTAGAGAATTTAAAGCAGAAATCCTTAAAAGTGAAAAAAATATAATGGGCAGTTTCAGCCTCCTTCCTCATATTTAAGAATGTAAATTAGTTTTGTTATACCTTCATTTGGTCAAAAACTATAAGTAAGAGAAAGGAATTGATGCTATATTATTTCAAGTAAAAGGACTTCAGTTTTAACCCACAGCTGAAATTCCATCCCATATCACCTGGTTGATGCATTTGGCTTTAAGTGCAGTCTCCCTGAGGGCTTTGATCACTTCAACATTGGCTTCCAGGAAAGTCTGTGACTTGTAAGGGATCTTGTGTTTTAAACACAGAGTTCGGACCTTTTCTGAAACATGGCGGAGGTAGTGTCGTGATACCCTTGGGAATAAATGATGCTCAATCTGGAACTGTAGTCCTCCATGGAAGAAATCCAGCCAGGGGTGGCAGTCAACATTCATACAGGTCCACAGTTGTGACTGCAAAAACTGGTCAGTATCAAATGCATCTAGCGGCAGGCCATGATATGTTTCCATTGAGAAGTGACTGAGGGTTATCTGGACATGAAGAAGTCCCGCAAAGAAATGGGAAATAAAAATGAATAGGAGCATGGTTCCCCAAGTTGGGAAACAAGAACAAAGAAAGAAAAACCAAGTCCAAAACAGAAACAGTGTAAAAATTTCCCATTTCCGCATTGGAACTTTTGACTTTGAAGCCAACAACAAAAAACTCTGTACATACAAGTTAAACCTTGCAAGTCCCATTATGAAGTAGTACAGGAAATGCTGATTAGAAACAAAGAACTTGGAAACTCTATCAAAGTGCATGATCTTGTCATGATAATATGACCTCAATGATTTGAAAAACTTATCTGTAACAGCAAAAACGGGCAAATGCTGAATGTCTGGGTCAAGTTCAACAGAGTTTGTCACAACATGATGTGTGTTATGGCTCTTTGTCCACCATCCAATACCAATGCCTGTGAGCATGTTACCCACAAGAAGTCCAATGTAACTGTCCAGTTTGAAATCATGAGTGATCGAGTGGTGGCCTGCATCATGTCCAATGAATGCAATCTGCTGCCAAAACGCAGCCAGCAGTAAAGCTGATCCAACTTGGAGATACACGTTGTGGCTCAGTACAACACAGTAGAATACAGCACTGAGCAAAAGGGCCAGGAACAGCCCATTCTGTATGTAGAACCAGTCTGGGGAAGCAAAGGCAAAGTTTTAGTGTCAAACTGAATCAGTTTTAATAAAGTTCTACAGTTTAATGACTCACAGAAACAGAAAGAAACCCCAAGCAATTAAAGGGGAACCATTCTTAAATTTACCAGTTTACATATATTATTGCAACCACTTAAGTTAATTGCCAAAGGGACTAAAGAAACAAGAAGAAAGTTCTTTTTAAACTTAATACTGTAGAAACAAAGTGTGCATAGCCAAGCAACACTTTGCAATCCTGAGAGACAAGAAATGAGTGTAAATTGGCAATAATTATAATTATATTTTTTACAAGAGCAACCTTCAATAGAACATGTACTGATGCTCAGGTTTACCAAAATTATTAAAACAGAATCAAGTTCTGGTTCAGATCTTGTCAAATACTGATACCGTAAAACCCCCAAAACAAGCCCAGCGGGCTTAATCTCAAAAAGAAGCCCCCTCCTGAGTTTGCAAAACTAATCTCAAAATGAAGCCCATCCCAAAAAGAAGCCCATGCATGGGATTCCTTTCAGGACAGTAAATAATGAGGTTCATGTGTTTCTTGAATATTATTTGACATTTAGTTATACTTCATGGTTGGAAAATGTGTATAGTAGTTTTGCTCATTGTTTAAAAGTTGTCAACTTCTAAATTTGCAACATTCATCTAGAAAGAAGCCCACCTCCTGAGTTTGCAAAAATAATCTCAAAAAGAAGCAGCCTGTCTTGAAAAGAAGCCAATCCAAGCGTCTTAAAAAGAAAAGATGGCCATTGGCTTCTTTTCAAGCTAATTTTACTGTATTTTCACAAAAGGCTTTATAAAAAGCCTAATTACTTAGCCCAAACCTTGCCGTAATTGTTTTTTAATTTGACTGAAACAGTGTACACTAGCTTCAATCTCCCTGGTTCATTACAGTTCATACACCATATAAACTACATGGCTTGCGCAGCTTACATGAAGTGCAAGAGATGCTGGTAAAGGAAAATGGTCAGTAGTTATTTGGTGTCCTCGATTGTTTGTTATCACATTAATATGGTATACATACTGTCTATAACTTTTCTGATTTCTTTTGATATATCTGATTCGACTTTGAATTTAAGAGAAAGAAGAAAAATGTTTATTTACTTCAAGAAGAAAAAAAGAAAAAAAACAGCTCAATAAGCATCCACTGGGAGTCAAACCCAAATTAACAGATTCAAAGTCCCAGGTCCTAACCACTCTGCTATCGAGATGCTTTAAGTAACACAGGCTCAAGTTGATCTTGCATATTAAGAGTGAAATGAAAAATAAAAAAAACAAGATTAGAGCCAAAACCTCAACTCGGCGCCTTCCAGCCCAAGTAACTAGAATGGTATAGCAAGGATGGATCATAAAAGCTGATTAGTTCATCACCAATTAGAGAAGAAAGTATTCAACTGAGAATTGCTCTAGTGCATGAACTTACAAAATCCAGATCAGAACAACAGAAACTGCATGAATCATTACAACCTAGATTGGATTGAGTGAAACCTAGATTATATCAGTAAAACCAGGACTGGACAAGTAAAACCTGGATTGGATCATTCAATAAAACCCAGATTGAAAATGAACAAACAGCACTCAATATTTATGGTCATCCTGTTTCTCAGATGACTAGAATCTGTGTGGGATGACCAAGAGATAACAGTTTAATTGTCGAATCCATGGATGACCAGAACCTTTCTTTTATGGGAGAAATATTTTCAGCAGGCAACGATATATTCACTCAGCATCAGTCCAGCACACTTGAAATAATATGTTTTATATGCAAGACCATTTCTTTAATCCCAGGGTTTTGATGCAAATAATTATGTGATAAAACAGATGCAAGTTTGTATCATTGTCAATTTCTAGCTGGATTCATCGGACTGGACAAAACAACTAATTTATACAAGAAAACATACATAGGACAGCATTAACTTCTCAATTTGCTTTCTCTAGTGTCTCAACATATGAATTCACATGGTGCTTGAGTCCTAAATAAGCATGTGAACAACTGAAATTTCATATTGAATTTGATAAAATTCACATTTATCACACCAACGCTTGTTACAATTTCTCAAAACTTTATAGCTAAAAAAGTCCTGCTACAGAAAATTGAAACAGTCTGGCCTAGCTAGTAAGAACAAGTCACTTTGTCCAGGAAACTCACTGAAATCATCTTATTCTTAATTTTGCAATTTTAATTCACAAAGGTGCATGGTAGCCATTATGCACGTATGGGAAGTGGTAGTGTACATAGTTATAAGAGGGGGACATCGGGGATCACGGTTTTGTAGTTTTCTACAGCACCACGGTTTGCGGTTGTTAGTCCTTATCGTAGGCGATTTACGGTTTGCAGATGGTGTTCACGGTTTTTCAGTAGCTTTATAACTCATGCCTTGCATGCAGCTCTAGAACGCTGCACAGACATTGCAGTTTCAGTTTTCAACAATTTTGGACACGGTTTTGCGATTCTTGGTGCATTTTGCTGCGGTTTTGTGGTTTTTGCTACCCCCAATTGCCCCCCTCTAATAATATGTGCAGTACGTGCAAAACTATTTACAACAGCTAGTACATGTATGTAACAAGTATAACTGAAAAGCAACAAGGTAGCTAATAAAAATTGTTTAAAGCAAATCTAAATTTGGACAGGTCATAGATACATGTTTTTCTACAGTGGACATGTACAGTCATTCCACGCCATTTTGCTGTTCCTTTTTGTCAACTAGTCAAAATGTGGAATGACATGTTTGGCTAATGTGGAAAAGCCATAGCATAGAAAAACATGATAAATATTCAGCAATTTGGAAGGAGTCTGAAACAAGCAAGTGGGAACCTCGTTTGTTTCAGCATGCATGGTTCCCAGATAGCAGATAGAGGTCTCGCTGTGAGATGCCTCTGCTAGCAGGGAAATGAGCAGCTCAGTGAGCATTGAAAATAGCAAGTGAAACAGGAGAGACTGAGCTTGGCCTTGAAATTCTGACAAGATTGATGTTGACCAAATGATAATTTGTCTATTTCGAGAAGCATAAGAGCATTACCTTTTAAGAAACGCTTTGCACAAGAATGGGAGCAAATACAGCAGAGTGCTGGCAGTACAAACATCGAAACCATGATCTGACAGCTAACTAAATTCTTTGCTCTCATTGGATAAAACTGGTAAAAGACGTGAAATTCAAAGTTTTTCTTGAATTTCTCTGTCTTTTACTTTGATGGAGAGGTTCAGTTTCCTTGTGAGGGAAGTACATGAAACCAATTTTGTTGTCTCAATTTTATTTTGATTTTGATACTGAACCAAAAAAGTTATGGCACTGTAAATGCGCGAGCAGGGCAAGACAGCACTTATAATCAGTTGTATTTCTGCCAATTGTAATAAAAATTTTAGTGTTGCAGCAAATATTCAAGCATGCGAATTTACAGCAATATATTAGTGTATTGGGATCCGAGTGTAGAAAGGCTGTTTACACAACATGAAAATTGGGTATGGCCTTGTCAAAAAAGCGGTATGGACCACATAATTTTAGCTGTTTACACGGATGTTTTAACACGGGTCAGACAAAAAGTGGCCTAAGGACCAAGTTTGGAAGATTGTGTTTACACTACACTTTTTGGGGGACCAGACTAATTTCTAGCATTAAAAGGCCGTTTACACAAGAGAAAAATAGGGTTACAGACCAGTCAAGAATGAACAAACTGGTACAGACCTGTCTTTGTTCAGGTTTCGGGGCCATAGGCATACCTGATGTGACCAAGGTGGTATACAGGTTCTTTAGGGTAGGTTAGACAAGGAGATGCGAAGAAAATCGAAGAGAAAACAAC